>JAPYMA010001579.1:0-14850 GCA_035041965.1 Anisakis pegreffii | reverse complement strand
TGCAGGAGACATAGAAGGGAATGGGCAGCAGAACAGGGCAGGAGGGAGAAGGGGGCAGGGGGGACAGCAGAGCAGGCAGCAGCAGGGCGGAATATGAATAATAACAGTAATAATAACAATATTAATATCAATAATAGTAACGGTGATAATAACTGTGGTAATAACAATAATGATAATAACATTAACAATGATAGTAATAAAAATGATGAAACAATTTCAAAAGAATATGATCATGAATGTACAAATGAGTGCATACCATCGTCAAGCCAACTGCTCAATGCAGGTTTATTTCATCGTTCTTCCGTGTAACAATTTAACTTACACATCTATGACTCAAAAAATAACCCAGTTATAATTACGTGACAATAATCAATGAAATGAACAATCATTCCATAGAATCCATCCATCCGTATCGTATAATCTACCAATCTTCATAATTCACAATTTTCCATTCACAGTTATACGAGGATAATAAACTGTTTTCAATTTCGGAATCCCAGTCTCTATGAAACGAAGCTTTCAAAAAGCAAGGATGTATTCAAATTGGTGCATTTCAGCGGCTTAATCGAAAAAGCAGTTCCATCCAGCGGTCATTCATAATAATGTTTCGGAAGCGATTTTTTTCAGATGATGCTTCTAGGTCAAAAGGCATCTTCCCAATAGCAAGTCGTGCAACTCCTAATTTTTTTTGATACAAACAGTTGTTATCTAAATACACACAATTCTAAATACTAAAGAACTGATAATAAGATCACTTGAATCTGATTATCTAGATTATCTTGAATACTAATACTGACTGATTAACTTGTTGATTATCTTGAATAGTAAGTGCTGCTGATAATAATAATGTTGAATTAAAGATCCATCTTGTCGTGAAAGGGAATCAGAACCGTCGTTGACTTCATTTTCATCACAACAATACTCATCTTCAGCTGACTTCATATCGCCATCACCTCATAATAATCCTCCTCCCACTTTTACTTATCAGGTTACATATTGACAATTATTAGTATTATCATTTATATTACTATCATTATTTATCACATAAAGACTAAACGCTTCAATTATTGAACTGTTCAAATAACCGTATGTGATAATATCAATAATAATAATAATTATTATTATTACACAACAATAGCAAAATTTAGCCCTATAACCACGCTAATCAACCATCGCCAAGCAACAGTGTTGCCTTCAACCAACAACAAGCGATCACTCGACAAATAATTGTTTTGTTTTGATTTCGTTTTGATAGTATTCATTACAATCATTAATATTCTTAATGAACATATCATTATTTCATTTATCGTTTTAATTATCATTATGTTCATTAATGTACAAACAATATGGAAGTGTCATTTAGAGAGTTGCTGAATACGCGATACACAGTTTGAAAGAGTATGGCTGGGCGGTAGTTGATAACTTTCTGGGTCCTCTTAATTGTCGCAATATAAATCGGTTAGTTTTACATTATAGATAATTATTTTTGCTAATATTTATTGTTGTCATTAAGGTTTATTAAATAATTGTTGGATTATTGTACTGTGAGTTAATTGGGATTTTTGATTGATAATGGGGATTAACAAGGAGTTGATGATCACCAATCGCAATTGAAAGAGTCTATTCGGTCAGTGGCTACTGGAAATTAGCGGTCACCGAGATTCTGATGGTCACCGACACAGAGCCATAAGGATTCTCTTTAGTGGATAGCAAGTGACTACTGAACCGCGCCTAAGTCGGTGGCCATCGAATCGCACGTCGATCAGTGATCAGCGATCAGTGAATCACCTATCGGTCGGTGAGCGCTGAATCGCTCGTCGGTCGATGTCCACTGAACAGCGCAAAATATGATTGATGTTTGCCACCGTCGAGTGCCTGTCTTTGCATTGGTGGCCAGCGAATTCCTGCCGAAATTTTTATCGTATTCCATCCTTAAACGACAATAACAATAGATATATGGACATTAAATTGCAGTGAGATTCAATTACTCTATGAAAGCGGTGTATTTTCTGCTGGTCAACTGATGGCTAGTAAACGTGATTTGACAACACTCGATATTCGATCTGATCTGGTCTTTATCTTATTCATATTCGACTTTTGTCCATTATCATTAGTTTTGTAATGATCCTATCATTTACTATGGTGATTCATTATTGCTAAAATTATGACTGCAGATATACTGGTTCGGAAACAACAGTGAACGTGACCATGGTGCCGTTACAATTCGATTGCTAATTTCGATGATTGATTCAATAATTGTTCATCTGAATAAATTTATTCCATACAATATCTGTGGTCGTTCGAGGGTGAATACGCAAATAATTACTTACCTCATAGCTAAATTGGTTTTCTGTTGACCATTAAGTCGTCTACTCGCTACACTTTATTCATATCAATGATAATAGAATTGGACTAATAATATTACAGCTGACCATGATTAATGAATTTAAGGCAATGATAGCTGTTTATCCAGGCAATGGAACGAGATACGTGAAGCATGTTGACAATCCACTAAAAGATGGTCGTTGCATCACGGCGACTTATTACGTGAATGAGAATTGGAATTATTATCAAGTGTTATCATTTTTACATACTATTTATATATGATCATTATTATAGTATTATCATTATAATACTAATAATGATAATACTATAATAATATAATGATAATACTATAATTATATATGATCACCAATCTGGTGTTAGTGGTTCTATGAACGTCGAGTAATTTTCAAGTGAATGCATTAAGTTTAATGATCTGCGCGATAGCTCATTGGTTACAGCATGCAACTGAAAATTGGTACCCAGCAGATTTGAGCTCCGTTCGCGACGAGTGTTTTTCTCGAAAACGAATGGTGTGACACTGTCGTTGGCGCATGCTATTATCAAACAGTAATGATGATAACCGAATGAAAAGTTGATTTCGGTCGGAATCCGACCGAATCCATCCTTTGAAATTCGAAAGTTTGATGCTCAGATCGAACCTCAAAACCATTCAGTCGGAATCTGGATTTTGAATTCCGACCGAACTCATCGCTTACCGTCACAATTCAATAAGTCTGATAGCGCATAAACATGTAAATTAAGGATGGTGGTGTTTTGAGACTCTATCCAGAAACATCAGCAACACCCATTGATATCAGTCCTCAGGCGGATCGATTGGCTTTGTTTTGGTCGGATCGACGTAATCCACACGAAGTGTTACCATCTTTCAGGAACAGGTTCGTTCACATTCTATTTTTTATTATTTTAAAACGCTTGTTATGACAGTACATAAAATATGATGTATCTTTGAAGGTGTCAATTATTTGAATTCATATAAAGAAATATTTATCATAAACAATGCAAAATTACCATCAAGTCATAATTATTTAATAGTATTTACGTGATCGCTAACTTGGTAATTGCGTTGCCATGAGGATCGAATCGTTTTGAAGAGGATAAAGATTAATATTACTAGTGATAGTAATAAAAGTAATTTAGATTCGCGATAACAACGTGGTACTTCGATGAGAATGAGAAACAGAAAGCGTTAAAGAAGAAATTCGATAATAATCAACAATAGTAAATAAATGTATACATTCAATTTATCGGACAATCCTTAAAACATCTGATGATTGAATAATCACAACAAAACACTGCTAAAATATGATGAAAGGACAATGTTGAAGGAGTGATAATAAGTGACATTGCGATAATCATTTTTATTTTAACGTTCTGAATGATGAATAATGCTAACGCTAAAAGTTTTTGGCGAAGGCAATTTGATGAAGGCGATTTTGATTGATTCATTCATTTCTACAACAATCTGCTGTATCATCTCAATTGTTATTTGGTCGTATGACATTATCCCCTTTAATACCTTAATTGCTTATTTGTGTAATCATCATTCCAGTTAATTCGTCTGACGCTACAATAAAGATAATAATGATGAAATTAACAAAATAAAACCAGTGATAATATCATAAAAATAACGATAAACATTTTTGATATTGCTGATAATAAATGTCTCCTGACCAAATTAATTCAAAAGATTAAAACTTTCAAATGACTTTCCTCATATATCGATCGTATATTGCAAATTATTCTGCCTTAATATGATTAACGCAGTCCGCTATTGAAATTTTTCCCCGATAATGTGACAGTACCCCTTAAATTTATCTCTTAAACCTTCACCTCGACCATTTTTCATTATCATGATATTTTTCTTGATCAATGATATATAATCTTATCAATAGATGCTATTAATGATGAAAAACAGTGAACAATCATGTGGCTTTCACACTTTTACATTACGTAACCATGATTCCTTTCCTGTCCTTTGATAGTCTACTGTTTATTCTTGATAAACGACATAATTCTGATAGCTGATCAACTGGTTAAGAATACTGCTGCGAACAATTCACTGGTACTATTACAGGTATCAATATTTTGCCATTAAACAACTATTTTGAAAATATTATCGTACAACTACAGACAAATTATTCTAAAAAATATCAGTGAACAATGCTTTTGTGGCCTCCTTAATCCTCTATCGCTCATACTTCCAAATTCGCCTCATTGTCAGCAGAAAGTTACTTTCGTAAGAGAACCGTGAGTATAATCCACGCAAATAAATCGCTTGCATATCACTACTATTTCATTATTTCATCGAATATTAATACCAATGTTGCGTTGACTTCCAATAAATGCGTTATTGAGATACACCGTTTGTTTATTTATTTTCAGACATGTAAAATGAAGTGATAAAATTTTGAACGTGTAACAATAACAATGACAACAACAATCAACGACGAATTATGATAAAACTGATGATAAAAGTAACAATATTAGCAATAATGGCAACACAGATATGAAAAACAACAACAGTAATAATAATAATAGTAATAATAATAGTAATAAGTAATAATAACAATAATAATAATAACGATAATGACAATAAAAAATATCAATAATGAGAACAGTGGCGATGACAATAATAAATGATAAAACTAGCCATAATAACAACCACAGCAATGATGATCATAATAATACAGCAATAATCATATTGAGGACACTAAAATAATAGTAATAACAATAATGAATATAACAACAATTACATTACTGCTAATTATGATAACAGTAACACTAACAACAGTATTTTATTATACTATTCTATTCATCATTAGTTAATGAAAGAATTAATGAAAGGTAATGCAATTTTAGAAAGAGGAGCAATTGAATGCGATGACTGAGTATTAATGAGATTGAATACTGAATTTGATTTTGGTTGGTATATTTTTATATTACTTCTAGTATTATTATTGTTATCATTATCACTTTTATCAATACTTTTATGATAATACAAATTCGCAAAAGGCGTATTCGTAATTTTATTTGGATGAGCGTTTTCATTACTGATTAAATTATTATCATTATGATCGCGAAGAAATGAGGTATAATTGGAACGATTCGATATGAAGTACGATATTTTACCACTTATTTTCACTGCGAGTGCATTTACCGGCTGTATTCCATCTACGTTATCATTCTTTATAAATTGTTCATCGACGATATTGTGTTGATGATCGATAAGCATTAAACGCTCATTATTGAATAATAATAAAAACGGTGTATCATTATCATTATCAGCGGTTTTATCACTCGAATATAAACCAATCGTGAGATTATCATCATTGAGAACAGACCATGTGAACGTTAACTGAGATGTGTCAAGGGCGAACACTTCATTTGATGATGAACAAATTATCAACAAATTATTATTATCATTTACATTCGCATCATTTTTATGAACGGTGGAATACCATTGCGCTGAATTCAATTTCACACAACTATCATAACGCGATAATTCTTTCATACCTTGAGCTGCTATACTCCACACTATCAATGTTGATCCCATCTCTTTATCATTATCATTATTATTCTTATCACAATGATGATGTATGGTTGCGAAACGTGACAAATAATTGATTTGTGATGCATTCGCAACCGATAACCTTTTATAATTAACATTTGCAGTGGGAATCCATGAAATAATATTTTCATTATTATTGATATTATTATCAGCGAAACGTTTCCATTTGATAATTTTGCCGTGAACATCGATACCAATACAGAAATCTTGATGAACAGTCGAACAACGCAATAAATTTATCTCAGCTTCATATTGAGCAATAAATTCCAGTGCACACTGATGAGCGGATAAATGTGACGATGAAGTTTGCTGATCACGACGCCAGAATTTTAGTATCGATAAACGATTACTATCTGTGTCATTGTCATTGTCAGTGTTGAACTGCTTGATAGCGGTAATAATATAACGGTCATTAACAGCAATTGCAGAACAATCCCAATGCTGAGCGATGCGGAATGGCTGTAGGGAGAGGATCTCAGGCTGATTCTGATGTTGGACAACGTCAAGAGTTGTTAGAGTGATCATTTTGATGGGATTTATCCATTGGATATAACCGGGTTTTGCACTATCGATAACGAGATGAGGATATAGAGGGTCGACGGTGAGGTTAGAGGATGGGACGTGGGATTGGTAGGAATGCTGTAGAGTCTGAAGTTGGGTCTGGACGGTGAACGTTTTGGTGGATATGACTTGGATGGTATTGTCGAGGAGATGCGTAATGAGGTATGAAGAGGGGTACGGGGACAGGTAGAGACTTGTTACGGGTGCACCGAGTCGGGATAGAAATGAGCATAATGAGGATTTATTGGAGACGGCTGATGAATATTTGACGAGCACACCTTCGATACCGGCTGAGAGCAGCGACTGCTCGGAAGTCAAGCACACACTTGGTGCACCTCGATGCCAATGTACTGACTGCATTAGTACGATTCTCACCGACCCTTTATTCGCCATTTCAATATTCCACAAAAGAATGCGACCGAAATGCAATACTCCAATCAGTTTCGATGCCTCTTCTTCTGGTTTTTGATAGAGTTTTATGGAGACGAAATCATTCACTAAACCCTTATTCAACTCCTCTTTACTTGAGTTATATTCATATTTCACGCTCTTGCCACTTTCATAAGCATATACCAAAACTCGATTATCGACACATCCCACGCATAATTTATCACTTAACGCCAACCGCTCTAAATTCGTTAATTTTGGTGAGATGTTGAATTTCCTCTCGTCTTTTATTACATTCTCGATACTAGTCGAGTCAGCAGAGGTATGAATTCGAATAATATTCAAATTTTTGAAATATTCATCAGTATCATAACAATCACCGATTATAGCATAAATCTGATTGGATGTCGTTGGTGATTGGTAGATTTTGAGCAGTTTTTGTTGAATGTTGAGTTGTTTGTACTGTACGACTGCTTGACTCGGGATAGCGTATTCGATGAGCAGTCCATTCATCAGGTACACTAATAGTTGGTTATCAGAGGAGGATGATAAGGCAATCACTGTATCGGTTTGATTAATGACTGAGATGCGTTGTCCACTGCGAATATCGTACAAGAATATTTGATCATCAATTGCGATACAGACATGCTTTTGGTCGGATGTAATCACTGTTGAAATGGGGACTCGTCGCGGTTTACTACATTCAGATTTCAATATTAACTGCGACGATACATCCAACGTATTCCTCATGTTTATTCCACTCTCATTCATTATCATTTATACATTCAATTGTTATATCCACTCCCTGAAAATCACATCTTATAAAGATATCATGCATAAACACATTTGCTGAGATGATTAGTAAACGACATAGCAAAAACTAGAGGCTTTAACTTGCGTATAAATGAAGTAATGCCGAACGAAACTCAGCAAATGTATACGACTCCATAAATTGAGTTTAATCGAAAATAACTTCATAAAATATCAGATTAATTATGGGAACATTAAATGTTTGATACACTGAAAGTAAGGATAGAAGGGTACTTTTGCTGATAACGGGCACCACCGGGCCATCACAGAGTCATGCTCGTGTGCTCATATGCTTCACATATGAGTGGAAACCTATGCGTTAGCCTCACCACTGGGCTAAGCGTAAGTCTAAGCTTAAGCATACTCCTGATTTGACTTCGAATTGCATATCTACACATAGGGCAAAGTGGTAATCTAAGCGCATTGGCACTGTTATCAGCAAAAGTGCTGATAGCAGAACCCCTAACGATTGATGACAGCATTGTACAATTTAAAATTCCAACAAAATTTTCGTAAATACAATTTAAAATTTCCGGTAGATTGATAATACCAGTTGATAAGGATGCAATAACAGTTTGAAGAGCACTTTGCTAATTCACCAAAATGCGATAGATTACTTACAACATCGCATTTGGCGTTTTGGCTCTCAATGTGCAAGGATGTAGAGATGAGTGTAGAAGTTGGGCAAATATTGAAATAATTGATTTTGATTTTTGACTATTGAAATGTAGTTTTGTATTCATCAACCTAAAATGCGAAGTTACCAGGCTTTCACTTTTATTTGATTATTGATTAGAACTGAAATAGGATTATTGATAATGCGGATTTGAATATATTTTATGGTTGATTTGGTTTACATTTGATCGTTGATTGATTTGTTTTGATGTGAATATCGCTACGTTTATGGGATTTGGTTTTGTTGCGTAATTGGTTTTATCGGCTAAAACTCGATTGGTATGTGATCACCCAATGTACTTAAAATTAGATTATTCAAGTCCATGCAACTTGGCATTTAATGAGTCTCTTAGGTTAAGTGTATGTACGAAGATTCAGGATCTCGTAAGCTCGTTACTCCAGTTGATGCATCACATCAGATAGTGAGGATTGATAGTTAAGACTCAGAATAGAGACGTAACTATCAACCTTCGCTATCTGATGTGATGCACCAACTAGAGTAACGAGAAACGAGTCAGAATAGAGTCAAGAAGTCAGTCTTTAAAATCTTTTTAACGACAGCGTCTCGATTGGAATTTTGATCACCAAAGTGGCAATTTGCAAACCTCGTACGGGTTTAGCAATTCACACAGATTTGTTTAACCATTCGTAACTGTTATCAAGTATTTGAGTAAGCCGTAGACTATAATCTCGATTGGTATAACTGGACGCTGTAAATATTGTTTCATCAGTATAAGAATGATGTTCCAATAAGATAAAATGTGTGTGTAAATAATAATATCATTTGGGTGATGGCATAATTTAGATGTTGCGGAATGTTAAAGATGTGTTCGTTAGGTGTTTATCATCATCACCGTTATTACTATCATCAGTAAAGAGACTATCATCTTTATCAGGACGAATAGAACAACACTCATTGTTGGGTGCAGTAACACCGCTAAACTCTTTTCTGTTGTCATCAGTCAATTCCAAACATAAACATTCATTGCCTGATCAAAAACTTACTTATCAGCAGTCCGCATTTAACAAAATGAGAAGTACTCGCGATAATTATCGATCGTTAGTTTTATTTGAATTTCAATTTTTTGTTATTATCATTAGTTTTTGTCATTTTGATGTGTTCATAATAATTGTATTGAAGTGGCGGATATGGCTATTCTGGATATGGAGGTAATAGTGGAATGAGTAGTTCTCGTAGAGGTGGTTTTTCGTCAGGTTGGTTATTTCTTTTATAATTATTTGTTATTATTGTTTATTGTTATTATTGCTATCGTTTAACATTATCATTATTGCTATTGTTGGCACTTTGTTGATGGTTAAGGCCGTGATCAAATGGCTGGACGTGGATTGCGAGAGATCGATTGGCATTCGCAGAATTTGAAGCCGATTGAAAAGAATTTTTATCATGAAGCTCCGGTAGTGACCCAGCGAGATCAGGTATCGTTGTTGATATCGCTGTCAGTATGGTTGTTGATTAAGTAGTGGTATTGATGTGATATTGGATGATGTTAAGTATGAAGTGGACGCATGGTTACAACAGAATCAAGTGAATGTTCAAGGCCGATCGGTGCCTCGTCCAGTGTTCCAGTTCAACGAGGTCGGCTTCGCCGAAGTTCTCATGAACAATCTCTACGCAAACTTCGAGAAGCCTACCGTCATTCAGTCCATTTCTTGGCCGATCGCATTGAGCGGTCGTGATATCGTATCGATCGCGAAAACTGGTTCGGGAAAGACTTTAGCGGTTCGTTCACTCGTTATTTATTCAGAAAACAACAGTATGATCAGTGTTATGTGCATGAATAGCAATTATCTTACCTTACCTTACCTTGCGATTACCTTGCGATCTGTCTTCAGCTCTCAATGTGGGCGCAGGTCAACCGATTTCCATGTTATTCTATGTTGTGCAGATATTTTCCATTTCTTACTGAAAATTCTAATGAATGGTTCATCCCATCTTATTCGCGGTCTGCCTAGGGGCCTTTTCACTCCTCTTGGAATCCATTGTGTTCACTAGAATAGCAATTGTTACAGTTTATTCTACCGGCAATCATCCACACAGCCAATCAAGCCGTACGAATGCGAGGTGAAGGTCCAGCTGTTCTCGTATTGCTACCAACTCGGGAATTAGCCCAGCAAGTGGAGCAGGTTTCGAAGGAGTATTGTAAAGCGATGAATCTGTCGATTACTTGTCTCTTTGGGGGTGCATCCAAAGGTGGACAGGCTCGTGATTTGGAGAGAGGTTTGGGACATTTTTTCATTTTGCTTGTATTTTAAGCCAATTTTTACTTGTATTATCGTTATTTGTAGGTTTTGTTGTTTTATTTAATTTTATTTTATCTGTTTGTTTTATTTCTATAAGTAAGAAATGAAATGAATGATTGAAGTAGATGTGATATATTAAAGGAGTGGATATCGCAATCGCAACACCAGGTCGACTACTGGACTTTTTGGAGAGTGGAACGACGAATCTGAGGCGATGCTCTTATTTGGTTCTGGATGAAGCTGATCGTATGCTCGATATGGGCTTTGAACCTCAGATCAGAAAAATTGTTTCACAGATTCGTGTTCGTTTAGTTATTGTTATTATTATTGTTTTTGTTGGTGATGTTATTGAGTATAACATATTGATAAGTATAAGTATATTGATAATATAGTATAAGTATATTGATAATTTGCAGCCAGATCGTCAAACATTGATGTTCTCAGCAACGTGGCCAAAAGAAGTGCGAACACTCGCAATGGACTTTCAAAGAGATCACGTGTTCATAAATGTTGGCTCAATGGAACTTGCTGCCAACCACAACATCACCCAAGTTGTTGAGGTGCTCGAGGAGTATCAGAAACAGGGCAGGATGATGAACCTGCTCACAGACATCATGAATCAGGTGCATCGTTTTATTCGTTTATTCGTTGATTATCATTTTATTTCATTTTTGATTTTAGTGATTTTCATTGTTTGCGTAATTCAGCCGGAATGCAAAACGTTAATATTTGTCGAAACAAAGCGCAAAGCCGATGATTTGACACGTTCGATGAGACGTGACGGTTGGCCTACGCTTTGCATACACGGTGATAAGAATCAGGGCGAACGTGATTGGGTTCTTTCGGGTTCGTGGATTGTTTATTTTTACTTATTATGCATTATTATTCATCACTATTGTTAATTTATTATGTATTATTGTTGTGATGAAATATTGTAATGGTAAAGCAAAGTGATCGTTATACAACTGAAGAGAAAATCAATTTTAAGAATTCAAATCTGGTAAGACGCCGATTCTATTGGCAACTGATGTTGCTGCGAGAGGATTGGGTTGGTGAACGAATTGATATTTGATTTATTTTTTATTGAACAGATGGTGAAGCATTGTAGATAATATCGGTTCATTATATGTGATACAAATTGATTTATAGGAATATGATGTTAAAGCTGATAGTAATTATTTGTATCCATTAGATATCGTTATTATAATTATATTAATTATTGTTATTATGATTATTATTTTGTTATTATTATATAATGTTCATAATCGCACGTCTGAGACGTCGAGCACCGATATAGATGGATAGATATCATAGATAACTGAAGATGTTTGCTGACTACTGATTTGATTCGATTCGCTTTGATTTAATCGAATCGTTTTGAAATATTTTAGTGAAATTTATGGTTGCCTATTGAATTGAATATGAGTATTGTTTACGTTGGTAGTTCTGCGTTAAATTGTTGAGCGTTTGAAGTATTTAGTTTAATTTATGGATGGATATGTACAGCATCGATTGAAGGCGGATTGATGGTCTGTACAACCTTTCTGACATCACCTTCACCCGAACTTTCACTCCCTTTACGTTAACGTTCTTTCGGGAGTGACTCCATCCCGTGATATACGATTATTTGCCTTACTTATGCATCCACGTATCTGGAAATGATTTAAACATTGGGTTATTCAAGCAGTCGTTGTTTGCATCCTATAAGAGGAAGATAAAATGAAGTTGAGGCAGAGGCAGTTGCAAAATGTTGGTAATGGAAGTGTTGATGACAGGTGATAAATTGAATGGATATGTTTGATTATAGTTTGATTAACGTATCGATCGATTGATTCGAGAATTGATCGATATATGCCTATCTGCCTCTGCAACAACAATCTTACATATGTTACATGACGTGTGCTCCGACGTCTAAGGTGCGTATTAATGAATTATTATTATTATTATTGTTATAGTTGTTGTTATTAATATTATCATTGTCATTGTTATTTGATTCGTGGATTAACTGATACAGTTCAACACGCATATTGATCATCAACTCCAATTACATTCAGTTGTTTTATTGAAATTGATATTGAATATTGTAGATTACTCATATCATATGACCTCATTTATGACAAGTGTATAGGTTTGTATATAATTATAGATGTGGACGATATAAAATTTGTTATTAATTACGATTACCCGAATAATTCCGAGGATTATGTGCATCGTATTGGACGAACGGCGCGTTGTGAGAAGACTGTGAGTTAAATTCGTGTTTTTTTAAATTATTAATTGCTGTCTTTTATTTTATTGTGCATATATATGGTTATTGTTGTGTTGATTGTGTATGTTGAAGGGAACCGCTTATACGTTCTTCACGCCTTCGAACGCAGCAAAAGCTCGTGATTTGATAAAGGTTATGCAAGAGGCAAATCAGTTCGTACCACCACAGTTATTTGAACTGGTTGATAGGGCGTCGAGTGCGAAGAATAACAATAATTCAAAAAGGTTGCTTATAATTTGCTGTTAATATTACTATAGTTCATTAATATTATTACATATAAGGGTGTGTTATAGTATGTACGAAGTATTTATTTGTAGTCGTTACGGTACGAAAAGAAGTTACAATGATAGAAGTGGTGGAAGTGTATCGTCGAAGCGTGGTCGATTTGAGACGAGTGGCTCGGCTTATCGAGGTGGTGCGTCAAGAAGTGGTAATGATAGTATGGGAGCTGTTTGGTGATCTGTTTAATACATTGCTTTGCGACGATATCATACCGGTTTATGGAATTTTTACGATATATTCACCGAATGTTGTAATATTCCAATTTTTGATTGATTTCAAACAGTGTTCGGGATCTCTGTTTAATGATAGATGATGGTGAATGGTTGAGTGGTGTTGCTGTTGTATATTGAATGAAGTAGACACTTATTAATGGAGATCATTTTTACTTGTTATACGATTTCAGTTATATTTATTCATTCAAACATTTTAGTGTGCCAATATGTGGTGTGAATTGAATTTGTTTTGGTGATTTCATTCTCTCAGTCGGTGCATACTGATTAATATGAGCAGGTTTACTATCATAATGATCATATCCATTACTGTCAATTAATTTCGATCCATTTCGTGTTTCTTTGATGTTTTTCACGATAACAAATGTGCGGCATTATGTTATGGGTGTTGCTTAACTTATATCATAAAGTTTTTATTAATTTGTTGATAAATTAAAATACTACTGTTCATTCATTTATTCATTAACACAATATAAACGTGGATATGCTTCATGTTTTGTAACATTTTTTTCAATGTCTTGATCATAAATAAACAAAATTTATCCGAAATGATCGTAGTCACACATTTATTTGATAGTTGTTGAGCGGTGTGGTTTCTTGCCCACTCACTGAGAATAGATCCGCGTAACTGAATTATCATTTCTTCGATAACCGATGCTTCACGCAAGATATATTATCTTTTTCAATTACACCAGCATATGCTATTGAACATCATCACTGATCATGCCAGATAGCTTGCGTAACTCCCATAACATTCCGGCTAGAGCTCATTACGTTTTTGTAAGGTACTCAGTCTGGGCTACGAGGTGATATATAACCTGACTATGAATCTTCCCGTTGGATTGGTATCAGTTACAATTATTGTTTCTCTTAACTTTTGTACTTCAAGTTAGATGGAAAATTTCGATTAAGTTTGCTCTATAAATGGCTGTTCACTCCATAAATCATGCTTTATTCTCCTGGATAAGCGCTACAAAATGTTATATAAATTGCCTGGATTTACTGTCGTTAAATGGGTATGAAATTCACATTTCTTAAGATCTATCAAATAAGAATATAAATTCCTTGGCGAACTGTCTGTCGCAACGTTCACACTTGACGAAATATCAGCTGAGCGAAGTTTCTGCAAATAATTTGAAGAAGGATTAAGGAATAAGGTTGATTAATGGAAACAATCAGTGATGAATTGGATTTGGTTAATTCACTTATATTGTTACCATCGGAGACACTGCTTGACACATATATATTATAAATTACACCACGTTTAATATCATTGAAACGTCGTCGAATCAGTTTTATTTCGCTAATAAAGTGACCGTAATGAAAGCGACTGCTGCAGATCTCAACGTTTATGAATCGTAATCGTCACATGTACACCACCCTCAGATCCCGTCCTTATAACATGTTCACGAAAGCGACTTCATTTCATAAACGACGCCATACTCCAACGAAACCGATCA
>JAPYMA010001574.1:0-17286 GCA_035041965.1 Anisakis pegreffii | reverse complement strand
TTCGTTCAATTGCAATATTGCTACTATTCCATTTAGCAGCTAAGCCTAAGCCTAAGCCTAAGCCTAAGCCTAAGCCTAAGCCTAAGCCTAAGCCTAAGCCTAAGCCTAAGCCTAAGCCTAAGCCTAAGCCTAAGCCTAAGCCTAAGCCTAAGCCTAAGCCTAAGCCTAAGCCTAAGCCTAAGCCTAAGCCTAAGCCTAAGCCTAAGCCTAAGCCTAAGCCTAAGCCTAAGCCTAAGCCTAAGCCTAAGCCTAAGCCTAAGCCTAAGCCTAAGCCTAAGCCTAAGCCTAAGCCTAAGCCTAAGCCTAAGCCTAAGCCTAAGCCTAAGCCTAAGCCTAAGCCTAAGCCTCAAGCCTAAGCCTAAGCCTAAGCCTAAGCCTAAGCCTAAGCCTAAGCCTAAGCCTAAGCCTAAGCCTAAGCCTAAGCCTAAGCCTAAGCCTAAGCCTAAGCCTAAGCCTAAGCCTAAGCCTAAGCCTAAGCCTAAGCCTAAGCCTAAGCCTAAGCCTAAGCCCAAGCCTAAGCCTAAGCCTAAGCCTAAGCCTAAGCCTAAGCCTAAGCCCAAGCCCAAGCCTAAGCCTAAGCCTAAGCCTAAGCCCAAGCCTAAGCCTAAGCCTAAGCCTAAGCCTAAGCCTAAGCCTAAGCCTAAGCCTAAGCCTAAGCCTAAGCCTAAGCCTAAGCCTAAGCCTAAGCCTAAGCCTAAGCCTAAGCCTAAGCCTAAGCCTAAGCCTAAGCCTAAGCCTAAGCCTAAGCCTAAGCCTAAGCCTAAGCCTAAGCCTAAGCCTAAGCCTAAGCCTAAGCCTAAGCCTAAGCCTAGCCTAAGCCTAAGCCTAAGCCTAAGCCTAAGCCTAAGCCTAAGCCTAAGCCTAAGCCTAAGCCTAAGCCTAAGCCTAAGCCTAAGCCTAAGCCTAAGCCTAAGCCTAAGCCTAAGCCTAGCCTAAGCCTAAGCCTAAGCCTAAGCCTAAGCCTAAGCCTAAGCCTAAGCCTAAGCCTAAGCCTAAGCCTAAGCCTAAGCCTAAGCCTAAGCCTAAGCCTAAGCCTAAGCCTAAGCCTAAGCCTAAGCCTAAGCCTAAGCCTAAGCCTAAGCCCAAGCCTAAGCCTAAGCCTAAGCCTAAGCCTAAGCCTAAGCCTAAGCCTAAGCCTAAGCCTAAGCCTAAGCCTCAAGCCTAAGCCTAAGCCTAAGCCTAAGCCTAAGCCTAAGCCTAAGCCTAAGCCTAAGCCTAAGCCTAAGCCTAAGCCTAAGCCTAAGCCTAAGCCCAAGCCTAAGCCTAAGCCTAAGCCTAAGCCTCAAGCCTAAGCCTAAGCCCAAGCCTAAGCCTAAGCCTAAGCCTAAGCCTAAGCCTAAGCCTAAGCCTAAGCCTAAGCCCAAGCCTAAGCCTAAGCCTAAGCCTAAGCCCAAGCCTAAGCCTAAGCCTAAGCCTAAGCCTAAGCCTAAGCCTAAGCCTAAGCCCAAGCCTAAGCCTAAGCCTAAGCCTAAGCCTAAGCCTAAGCCTAAGCCTAAGCCTAAGCCTAAGCCTAAGCCTAAGCCTAAGCCTAAGCCTAAGCCTAAGCCTAAGCCTAAGCCTAAGCCTAAGCCTAAGCCTAAGCCTAAGCCTAAGCCTAAGCCTAAGCCTAAGCCTAAGCCTAAGCCTAAGCCTAAGCCTAAGCCTAAGCCTAAGCCTAAGCCTAAGCCTAAGCCTAAGCCTAAGCCTAAGCCTCAAGCCTAAGCCTAAGCCTAAGCCTAAGCCTAAGCCTAAGCCTAAGCCTAAGCCTAAGCCTAAGCCTAAGCCTAAGCCTAAGCCTAAGCCTAAGCCTAAGCCTAAGCCTAAGCCTAAGCCTAAGCCTAAGCCTAAGCCTAAGCCTAAGCCTAAGCCTAAGCCTAAGCCTAAGCCTAAGCCTAAGCCTAAGCCTAAGCCTAAGCCTAAGCCTAAGCCTAAGCCTAAGCCTAAGCCTAAGCCTAAGCCTAAGCCTAAGCCTAAGCCTAAGCCTAAGCCCAAGCCTAAGCCTAAGCCTAAGCCTAAGCCTAAGCCTAAGCCTAAGCCTAAGCCTAAGCCTAAGCCTAAGCCTAAGCCTAAGCCTAAGCCTAAGCCTAAGCCTAAGCCTAAGCCTAAGCCTAAGCCTAAGCCTAAGCCTAAGCCTAAGCCTAAGCCTAAGCCTAAGCCTAAGCCTAAGCCTAAGCCTAAGCCTAAGCCTAAGCCTAAGCCTAAGCCTAAGCCTAAGCCTAAGCCTAAGCCTAAGCCTAAGCCTAAGCCTAAGCCTAAGCCTAAGCCTAAGCCTAAGCCTAAGCCTAAGCCTAAGCCTAAGCCTAAGCCTAAGCCTCTAAGCCTAAGCCTAAGCCTCAAGCCGCTAAGCCTCACAAAGCCTCAGGTTTAGGGCCATGCTCATGGCTGTGGATGAAACTCGGATTTACGACTATATTCGACTTCGACTGACTGCTTCAAAACGACAGCATCAAAATTCTCGTGAGGGTAATTTATATTTTCCACTGTGGTACGATTAATTTAAAAATTTTTGATATGAAATTTGCAAACTCGATCCGTTTTGCGACTTCTTTAAATTTAGTGGAGACAAAACCGGAAGATGGATGCGAAATAATGGATATGCCAAATTACGTAAAAATATTCACAATCAGTAAGTCGAGTTGATGTTGTACTGATTTTATCTGATGAGGTCAGATGGAATGAAGTTCAGTTCAAATATGTTTGTAGCAATTCTGGTTATGCATTGTTCTGCACTGATAAGCATAAAAATTCAGCTAATGCAATCAATTTTGATATGTTATTGCAATACAGTCATTTTTGCATTGGGCATGTCGGCTTATAAATCTCGTTGTTTGAATATCTACGCTGTATGTCGAGAAGTTGCAATTAACGACGTTAAGCATTACACAGCACGGAGCATACTGCGATGTCAGCTATCAGTTCGCAATGAAAATCTCAAAGTATGTTTACGACCGATAACGTTCAGTTGCAAACTGTTGCCGTTTCACTATCAGTCACTATCTGTTAATTATGAAACGGGCAGACGATACTAATTGTAAATGGATACAGATAGCATTCTTGCTGATATTTTATTTCATTTTGTGTAGTTTTATGTGGAGATGTTGTCAGTTGGTTTGTGTATAGGCGAGTGTTGTTTAGAACAAAATTCCACAAAACCCAACACCAGAATTGCACATTTTCATTTCGTCAGTCGCTCATTATACAACGAATATTTTCGTTGTCTTTCACCACTGAGTTCCTGGTATCGAAACGTTTCTTGAATGTAATCGATACAAATCAGCAAACAGAAAAAGTGTTTGTTAATCATTATTGTAGCCACTCATCTGCACAATACAAACACGTTCGTTTGTAATCACCTGCAGGATCATTTCATGCAAATATTTGACATATGAACCATACAAAACTAGATTATGAGTAAATTGTAATATCAGATCAGCAACGTACTGCATTTATCATTTTGAAGCTAAATGTGATAACTGCATTGTTGACTTAATGTTCTCTCATTAACGAAGTAGCACTTAAAAGTAATCCTCGACAGTTCTCTTTTCAACGCATCTCATAATTCCAGACGACTTACGAATGTGTTTTGTTAAAAGTTTATTCATCACAAGTGCAAAAGAAACGTTCATATAATATCGTGTTGCTTAATATGCGATTCTCTTCATTTCTCCATGCATCAGATCGTCTTCGATTTCTGCTTTGTTGCTCAAACAAGTTCTTCAAGATGAGTAAGTCGTCGTTTCATGTCATTCGACGAGAGCTGTAATGTAGATATTTTCATTATTTCTTCACAGTCAGTGAGGACTTTGGGTCCACTTCTGCGCTGTAAACAAAAGTTCTCATTGTATGGAACTAGACTGATGGCCTCAGAAACCATTCAACAGTGAAGCGAGATGTCCTCAAGTGGTACACGGTCGTTTAATCAGATCGCGGTAAACGCTGTTAATTTGACGTAATATTTTGAAAATGAATTATTCTTTACTTTTGGATTTATTTTGCTTTGATTTAAGAATAATTTTGTCCTTCCAACCCCTTGACCTTCTTTCTAATGTACCGGGTTCTCCTTTCCGAACATCATTATTTTTATTTCTTCCAATTTTTAAATGCTTCACGCCTTCCTCCTTATGTACATTCCGTATATATTTATGGACGAGCAGTTCAGTCACTAATTACTACGGAACAGTGATAATAACTAGACGGAATTTGGATTAGATTAGATGGTCGGTTACCATCACTGCGTTGTAGTGAGCATCCGCGGCGAATTTCAACGTGATTATGTATTTACAATTCTGCACTGTACGATGCTGCATGATCACATTGAATTGGTCCACTGTCAAGACAAATCCAGCGGTTTAACCCACTGAATTAAGCGCTTCCGGCCGCTAGCATTTGAGAAAGTCGGAAAATGACCGTTCCAGCAATTCTCACATTTTTGGAGCAAATTAACTTTTCGAATCAGAATTTCAACCGTTTTTTTTCTTACAATACTCACTATGAAATCTTCGTAGAATGCGCTCAGTTGATCATCAATTGTTTGAACGCCTTTAATCATCATTAGTAATCGGTCTTCAAGGTTAGCGTGGCTGTCAAATTGATCATCTTCATCCATTTCAACCAGGAGATTATCTTTTTCGAGTAGTTTCCTGCCTAAAAATTTTTTTGTGACATGAAGTTTGAGATTATATGGCGAACGCTCAAAATTTCAGAAAATTTATTTTTTATAGACAAGCACCTTTGCTTTTCGGTAAACGTATCTATCGTTTTCATTTCCACAATCAAAATTATCGTACCCTAGCAAATTAAATCACTGCCTTATAAATTTAGCAGAACTATTCACAATCAGCAAAGGAAAAACATTCAAAAAAGCGAATAATACTCCGTTGAAGCACGTCTTGAATGACGAAAATGCACCTTTCTCAAATAACGACAGCTTTGCTTCTGGATATTCCTCAAGCGCTTCCCATAAGCCTTCTTTACTTAAAACGTATAGATCAGAGAAACCAACTGATCGAATGGCTGCTGTACGACGATTCCCATTTTTGTTGCCTTAAGAAATTAATTTCACAATGAACAATTTCTCACAAAATGTTACTTCATTAGACACCTTAGATCATACAATATCAGCACCTTCTGTCTCAGTTATGGAATATCTGTTTTGAGAATGATGATTGTGTGCGTTCATTATGAAATCCACACACGAAACCTCCATCGGTTTGAATCCAGGGATGACAAACCTGACGAAATACATCGTGCAGTTCAAAATATTATGTAGTATGTTTCGCAATTAACGTATTACGCGTTGTTATGATGCCACACAAACTGACAACAAAAGCACGCAGCACCAGTAGTGTTTCTACAGATCACGACAATTCTGAGTCTCGCTCTTGAATCCCGATTCCTATCCCGCGATTCATGGATTCACGGAATTTCCGGGATTCATAACACAAGTCGTTTTGTAGGATTTTGGTAGTATACCCATCACGAATAAAGTATAAATCATTCCAGGCTAATTAGTATGCACTCATATTTGTTGTTTACCACCCACATGATGATAAAAGGAGACTCCTGGTGAGGATTAACGACTTCAGAGTCCTACATTTAATGCATCTGATGAGGTATATGAACGATCCTGATTATATTGTGAAGGGAACAGATTATGTCGGGCATAAGATCATGAAAAAAATATTATGGAACTAGCAGTGAAGTTGTCTTCGAGGCTATTCAGTGTGAGCAATAAAAATGATGACAAGCTAAAGTTCGAGTCATCGATGGCAATTGATTCATCGAAGGACGGGAATGAATATGATATCGCTTTTTCGAAAAATAGAATTGATGATGAATTCTCACATCATATTCTTTCTGTAATTTGTGAAAAAAGCAAAGTAAACTCTGAAATGCATTTATTCGAAGTGACGAAGGAAAGGGTGGCGAATATGCAAAAATTGTACAATTCGATTAAAACGATCCAACCAACAAATGTCAAAAGTGAGAGAGCCTTCTGCGCATTTTCTTTTTTTTGTACAAAACTGATAAATCGGATGAGTGATGCAACAATCAACGCTCTAACC
The DNA here is from genome assembly GCA_035041965.1 of Anisakis pegreffii. Taxonomy (NCBI): domain Eukaryota; kingdom Metazoa; phylum Nematoda; class Chromadorea; order Rhabditida; family Anisakidae; genus Anisakis; species Anisakis pegreffii. The sequence goes on along the minus strand of JAPYMA010001574.1, from coordinate 11,242 downwards.
TTTATGAAAGTTTATTTCAAGTTTCATTGAAAGTTTATTTCAAGTCTCTTCTGCATTTGTTGTTGTTGCACCAGTCGTAAGTCTATTGTATTTTCGTCACAGAGATCGTTCATTTCATCACGATTTTCTTTCAGTTGTGTTATTTTGTTGAATTTGCTGAGTTTTGTTGAATGATTTCAATAAACTGTTCTCTGATTGATTACAAACACATTAATTCAGAAAGAATGTGTTGAACATGCCACACTTCTATATTTCAAGATTTGCTTCCCAACCCCGGGATCGCCGCGAGATAGAAAAACGATTCGGGATCAAAATCCGACCCGGGACTGAGAAAATGGTCAGGATTTTGCAAACCCTAATCACCGATGCTGAAGGACTCGTAAGAATACGAGGAAAACATAAGTAAGAGTAGTTCGATGGAATAGAATGGTAATCGCTGTGCGTTCGATGCAGTTGTATGGTAATCGCTGAATGAGATTGCAATATCTGATTGTATTTGTGTAACATATAGTTGGTGGGTTACCGGCATCTCTTGTAGGAGGTACTCCGTCATCAATTGCGAAGTTAATCGATCGTAATCAACGGAAAAGACAATTGGTCGCAGTCAGGAAAAGGAACTGATACTTATTAGTTCTTTTTCTTCCGTTGTTAGATTGCCGTATTCAGTCTTTAGGAAGACTCTTATCCTTTAGTGATTCAGTCCAGTCACTGCCTTGAACTGGAGTAACTAGAGAAGTAATGAAGCTTTCAAATGCCAGAACCACTGCTCTAGACAGAATTTAATGAGAATAGGTGGAGGAGTAGTACACTTCTTGAACGAAGGATACACTTCTTGAACGAAAGGCGATTGATACCTGGAATATCAAGAATTGATAACTCTCCGAAGACTGTTCCCTCCTTAAGAGTAGCAAACACTTTTTGGCCATCGTCACTCACCACTTCGATCGTTCCTCGTTTCAAAATGTACATTTCCTGAATCAAAATGTTCTCAGTTGTCCACATACATAGAAATTAGTGTGGTGCGAGGACGAAAAAAAGTCGGAGACGAGGAAAATCGGAGATTATCGGGGCGAATCCCCGAACTTCCCCGATCCTCGAAGTTCTCCGCACCGCACTATTAGAAATGTCTTCATCATTCATGATCAATTAAAGTTTGAGTAGCATAATGGGTAACTGAGTATGATCACTGTATGGAATTTGTAATTTTATGAAGAGTGAATAGATTTAAATTCTATGTCTTACCTTCCCAATATCGCCTTTCTTGCAAACATAATCACCGGGGTTATACACTCGAAGTTGAAGCATCAAAATGAGTTCATGTAAAAGACCTGGATCGCAATCCTAGAGTACCAATAACACTATTTAACGTTGTGAATTTTGAGCGTATTTTCGTATGGTTTCTTATCGAAGTTGTTTGCTCGGAATTTCGCAAATTGAATAGCGTGATTCCATGCAAGTGAAAGTCTTAGTTGCCTTTCCGATGAGAATGTTTTAATGTTTTAGAAAAAACTTCGGAATCAACCCTTCCAATCGTACCTCGAACAATTTAATCCTTCGCAGATTTTCCATATGAATAAAGACAGCCATTTGCCTGTATAATTTCCCAGGTATAAATTTCGCGATTGCCTAAAAGAATCTGGTAATAAAACAGATATGTAATATAGTTGATTTGTTTGCATGATTGTGGATGGGTGCAGCAGAAATAATCACGAAATCTTGCATTTTGATTGTGGATGATGAACTTTTTATAGCAAAAAATTTGTCACATTGTTGACTTATGAATGTGACAGATCGAACCTTTTCGTCGACCTTAGCTTGTCCCTCAGCCCATGTATAAGCAAACCAGTCAATGATTCTCGTTTGTAACTGTGTTGGTACTTCTCTGCAATATAAAATGTGTAATTATCGTCGCAGCTGAATTTTTTGTAATCTGTGTTAGTATCTTCACGCAAATCATTGCATGACTTCTGGCGAATTATCAGTTGTTTAACATCTACTCACTTGTTGAATATCTATTCAATTTATCACAAATTAAAAACTCTGCAAAGCGAAAAGTTGAAATCACTTCACCTATAAATCATGTATTGTTTACAGCCGTCGAGAGTAAGTTCAAATTCTGACTTGACTGCATTCATATCGCTGATCATATTACCAATTTCACCAAAAATTATCGCGAGTATAATCAGACCAATTAATGTATCAATAATCTCAAAGGCGTTTTGAAATGAATTGTTTGGCCATGGCTGAATAACAGAGATAACGTTTATCATTTGTATTCCTCTCCAAAATGCGAATGATAAGTTGATTGCATTTACGTGAAACATGGTTCCTCTCATTTCTATGATACTAAAGCGATCTAATCACTTACCTAAGAACAATTGAAAACAAATTTTAGCAGTTGCGATTCTCCGTTGAGAGAAAGTTGACCAAAATGTAGCAGTGATAGAGCCCTACTTCGTTGCAAAATCATGGGTTAAGAAACAAATCAAGTTTGCTATCTACTCTGTGCAAATGAATCTTAATCTTTCCACCAATAAAATTCCTTATCGTTCGACCGATCATTTCTCGAACATAAACAGACGTTTTTAAATTTCAACTCACCTGTTCACCGAGTGTAACGAGCGTTAACGCCGACCAGTAAAAGCTGAGACTGTATTGTTTGGTGAAATCACTGAACCTTAGTACATATGTCCTTAATACTTTTCACAAGTAATTTCATTTCATTTTGGTCATCATTCTGCACTGCACTGCACTTCTAATAGAGCATTTGTGCTTGAAAGCATTCTTTAGTTGTGCATTCTAGAGGGGTGTTTCTAAAAGATTGATTGATGACCCTAAATCAATTCTCGTACACATCAATATTCAGTGCGACATTTAGACGTTCACTCATGAATATAATTACATTTAAAGATGTTCTCTGATACCATATCCAAGCTCGCAATCAGAGGATGTTTTTCCACTGCGAAGATGATCTGTGCAAGCAAGTCGACGAGTGACTTCATCTCAAGATAATCGCTTAGGATCATGTGAAAACCATCGCCATTGGAGAAGTTGTGGTATTCCCTCCCTCATCCCCATCCATCAGAAAGACTTCTGGCTACGAATCTGAGCTATTTTATGGGTAGACCGAAACATTTTTTCGACTTCGTGGATCCATTTTTGCCCGAACGTTCTCAAATAAATTGTGGTCGAATGAATGAGATATTTGAAACGGATTTCGGTGAAATAAAATTTAAAAAAAAACCTGTTCTGCCAATAGTGTATCAAATCATTCAAATATTCGTCACGATTAATCGCATTCCTGTTCGTTTCATTGAAACTGCAGTTACTGTCTTGTTGATATGACGCACAAGTTGTGAGTATTGGGTCGACGATTTTATCATACGAAAATATCCAGTCCTCGATTTGGGCGGCTGAGATTTGTGATTTTAAAAATTGTGAATGGAAGAAATTTTTCTTTCAGATTGTTTTTCCATTTTTCTTAATTGAGAATGCTTTTATTCAACCAAATTGCTTTCACATTACAATTCTTTTTCTTTCAGTGCATACACCATGGCAATCTCATTTTCTAGGTGTGAACAATGTCAGAACAATATGTTCGTTCGATAATATTTCGAAAATATCGATTCTCCACACATATGAAAACCTGAATGTCAGTCTGTCGGCAAAAAAAAAGATCATTTTGAGAATCGTAGTATGATAAATAACAGGACATAATTAATTGACTTACAATGGTAATCGTAATAGATACTTAACAGAAAATACAGGCATCCGTTCCAGTGAAATAGAATGAAGCAAGTAATTGCTAATTTAAAGACGCGGAATACACTGGGAAATGTTGTACGAATTTGTGTGAGATCGACGAATTCGAAAATGCGGTGCACCTTCAAGAGACGATTCACCCGCACTATTGTCAGATCATTTCGAATCAGTAATATGAGATCAGTCGGTAAAATGGCGATGAAGTCGGCAAGGAATATGAGTCTGAACAATACAGAATTGTTTGATTCGAATGACAGTTCATATTTTCGTATCAAAGTTGACCTGAACATAGTCTAACATAAGTGCGCAGGGGCAGTTATGAGGTTCGCATATCAGCCATTAATGTGAATACCTTGGTCGCTAGCGCTATTAATTCAACATATGCGAATCATTGCTTAAGAGATTCTTGCTACCAGGAATCAGTGAATTCAATCACGAGGAAAAATTTCGAAGTAATCTGAAACCATCGATTATTTCGAAACTTCTCGTCATTTTTGAACCAACTTGATTCTAATTGTAAGATTTCCGGTAGCAAGAATTACATGTTTGAAAGCTTTCCTTATGCAAAAGGCAGTGTTTTATAATTTCATTTGCTTACAATTAGAAAATTGAAATCTGCTTACAATTAGAAAATTGAAAAAACTCAACGAACAACTGCTCATCGTCAGAAAATTGCGTCGACTGCAGTGAAATAATATGATGCGAGTCAAACTTATTAACGATACGGAATCAATAATCGATTCTAGCGATAACCTTTTGCGATAATTTCTCAGCGTCGCAGTTCGATTTGTGATTCGAACACCGTTCTCGAGAAATGCTGAAAATGTTCAAATATAATACCCGTTCAATTCATTTCATTCACATCACAACGTAGCGTCACGATATATGCTTGCTTATGTGTAATTTGGTCGTACTTATGTTATTAGCATCCATTCACGATAGCAAAACTTCATGAATATCAGCGAAGATTACCATCATTTTGATTCATAGACAAAACACAAGAATGATAAGCAGAACTTTTTGAAATTGCAACGCTCATCTTGAATCAATCAGACTTTAGTTCCCAACGAATTTGCTAAAATGCTAATTTTTTAAGGAGTTTTATCATTACCAATGCTACATGAAAACTACACCATTCAGTCTTTCAGAGACATTTTTTTGTTTAGTGTGTGAAAAATAAACCATACATCTTCTTGACTGGATAAATATGTCGATAATATCGACAAAGTCAGTAATGCCATTGCCAATAAACCATTCAATGTAATGTAATTCATGCATTGCTTCAAATACCATAATGACGATCATAATGAGATTATAAAGGGAAGCTAACGAGACAATCATTGTCCACCAATAAAACAGTGAGCCCGTATCGTCCACCCAAAAGTTCGAACGAGATCTGCAAGTTGAATGCAGTTGAACAATTCACTCGATAATTTTCTACAGCGTGTTTTCTGCAACAATTTTTCTACAAAATGTGTTTAGGAGGAGGAAACCAGTTCATTGCTTGAGTAATTTTGGCAATTAGCGATCGTTGTGTGTATCTGGAGATGGCAATCTGTATGGTCCGTATAACGTGCTCATTTTAAAATGTAACCCATTTTCGTAAGAGACACCACTCGTAATAAATGATTTATGAAGATCTAGCAGTCAATAATTTATTACTATTAATTTTTTAACCTGCTGTTTGCTGAATCAGTGATATTCATTCCATCTGTTGCTCCTTCCCGTGTGTTCAGAAAAGAATCGTCGATATAATTATCCGAATTTCGTTCAATATCGTCATCACCTCTTTTCCCGATGAACAATACCAGCTTCCTGAACATCTGAAAATGACCAAGAATGCGATCTTCCATCGAGGAAAACCACCGAATGTGAGATGAAATGGCTCTGAATCAGTTGCAGGAACATGAATTCATAAGAATTATGGTACTTGTTGTGTATGAGCACCGATGGGTATTTCTCAATGATGTGATGCTCAGATGAACTTTTCTTAAATCGTTGTGGAGTTTCTATGGGTGAACGATGTGAAACTGCTGCAGATATGTTCGATTTTGATTTTGGCATTTTCCGAGGCTCTTATTCAGCTGTTATCAAGATATGTGTATCAAAACGAAGCTTTTTCTCTAACAGTAATCAAACTCGCCTGCAATGCCGACGAACATTTCCGAAAACATTTCTGGTAGTACATTGTATTAGATGCGCTCTGAGTTGTTTGATCTATTTCCATATAGAGATGCGATATCGTTGAAGCTTGTAAACGCCACCGAAGATAACAAATCTGCAAGCTGTCTGGAAAAAGTGAACTTATAACAGTGAAATGTCAGAATTTTACCGTTAAGTGGCACCAGGTTCATGGGGAAGAGTCAAGAAATTTCGTTTTTATATTCTTCCAATGTCAGAATGATTTCAGAAGTGCGCAAATGCGGAAAACTGTAAACGGCTAGCCTCAATAGTGAGAAAAGCATGAGCGAAGAGCTTCAACGGTAGGGTTTCGAATATTCAGTTAAATAACAGATAACGATACATTTGATGTAGGCGGATGGACACAATTAGACGCATTACTTATTGCTATCGGAAATGAATTTATAGTCTATCAAATGCAAGATTCAATATGCTTTCATGCATCAATCCATTAAGCCATTAAGCCATCACAGTTTCATGTGCATAAATTTTCATTTCAGCTCTTGATTGGCATTTCCGTTTATCAACATATTTTCTCTTATCATTAGTGCTTGCGATGAAGTTTGAGACTATGAAATTGAGATACAGCAGTAGCGATTTGCAGAAAATTATCTGGTTACGATAGCTTGGTGTGGCAGATTATAGATCAAGATGAATTGATTCCACTGGTAGTGCATAGTATAGACATCCACTGAAGATAGAACTGAAACGCATCGCGATGCAAGATGCTTTCATGGGATTCATGCACGGAAATTCCATGGAAACTGATAATTTGGGGAGTAGGCAGTGATAACTGATGAACAGATTCGTAAAATTTGATTCATCTCACAAGGCATATTCCTTGTCATTTGTAAAGCGTTAAAAGTATTAAAGGGTTCAGTTCATTTCAATCTGAGTTTGCCACTCGCCTTCCATTAATGTCACCTTTTGACGTTCACTTCCGTGAACAATGTTAATAGAAGTATTCATAGATGTTAACAGAAGTATTCATTTGATGGGACATCTGACAATGAGCAAAGATGCAACCACTCGAAGGAAGAATTGTGGAACTCATAAAGTATCTTTGATAACAGTCAGTCACAAAAATGTGAATTTGTTCGTTAAATCTGAGAATACGAATAGCCTCCAATTACAATGGAACGGTATGAACGCAGTGTGAGAATTGTGATCGGGACTTGTAACGCATTGCAGAGTGCGTCGTGCTGATAACGAATCTTTCCTTATTTTCTGCCAGGTACTCTCATTTCTCGAATCGAGTTGATGAGCCCAGTTGCTGCAATAACATTCCATCGTGATGAATCAAGATTATGGCCGTCGGTGATCAGTCGGTAAGGTGTCAGGTTGCTAATGGAAGGATCATGCTTCGAATATCATTGTTCGATTACCGTGATACGATTCTCGAATTTTTCTATCTCTACCTCTGCTTCGTTGCATTTCTTTCTGATTGTCAAAAGATGAATCGATGATGGTTTGATTCCAAATGGCGCTGATCTATTTTTACCCATGCCTGCATTCATTTTGAGTCATCACTCCCGAACTGCTTCGAATTATGCTTTTCCGAACATTACTCATTTAGAAATACTTACTGCAATTTATACTTACGGTACGGTCAGTCAATTGTTAACAGGTAGGTCCATTACACACAATAAATTCTTCGAAAAAAAAACAGAATCTAAAAAGATGGATTGTATTCAGCTGGGAAAAACAAAAGTATCTGTTCCGCTTGCAGTCGAAACTCTATCATTTCAATTTCTGACAAATAGAAAGGTACACCACGGAATGATGACAAAGGCGGGAAAAGCAAAAATTTTAGCGGCTGCTGAGCTGGAACCACTAGTCCACAGATAGTCTGATGCCTTAACGACTGATCAACGAGGGTCACAAAGTTTGTTTATCACGATGAAATGATATTGAAGCAACTAATTGTTCAAGTCTCATCAGTTTGCTTCAGCGGATATTTAACAGGAAATATAAACACAAGTTTTTGATCATCACAACTGGTCTACAATCTGATATAGATCTCAATCAGAATTTTCACACTCTATTGGCGCCTCTAAGCAAATTTTTCAATTCTGATTATGCAGTCGCAATAAACGGTGTGTGCACGATGAGAAAATGGCCGCGTTTTCGCCTAAGTGTTTAAGATTAATTAACTTTGTCGACAAAGTTGAACTGAACTCCAATTTTATTATATATCTCAAATTAATCTATCACTCAGTTTCAAACGTTCTGGATTTGTCGTTGATGGATCTAATGCAAGGTTTGGGTTGCGGGTGAATTTGTTAAATGTTAAGTATCATAAAATGCACGTATGTAAGGGAGTTTCGGTCAGTGATATTTAATGCAACATAATAGTTCGCAGTGAATAATTGAAATCAACGTGATCAAAGACTTGTTTTAACATGACTTTCAACTGGCACATCCATTTTCTCTTCTTAACTCCCTGATCGTTCGATTATTTTGTGTGTTTCTTTACTGTCTCATTACTCGAATAGGCAACTAGTTGTTATCGATTTGGTAACCCTGAGCGATAAGATCCAAGGTTTCGAATTCATCAACGAACAGAAAGGGAACCTCAGTTGTGGAAGTATGACTTTTCGAGTTTCTTCTTGTTTAGTTGCAACCTTTCGTGATCAAAGTTCGGAATTTTTCAGCCATGAAATTTCATTGCTTAACGTTCTGAACCCATCCTATTCAAGCACATGCGACAGGTCGTCCTTGATGATTACATTTCAGTTTAAAAGATCTACTCGGTTTTCATTAGCATTATCAGATTTAAAAGCACAGCTCAATTAAAATTTAACTGCTCCAACATTCGCTGCTGAGACGCGTTCAAGAGGAACATTCTAGAGGAACGCGTTCGAGAGGAATGGTAGGGTTCAGGTTTTGTATTAAGAAACATGAAAACAAACTCTGGGGTCACAATTGAAATGCGTGACCTCTCCGAACGTTATGCTCACGTGGATTACTGTTAGCCTTGAAATTTAGATGAATGAAGCAGTGCGATCATTTGTAATCGTATTGAGATATTCATTATGATCACTAACAATTCTGCTGCATTGTATGGTGTTCATAGTGCCTCGAATTTGTCGTGCTCTCTGCTTCTCCATCCTCTTCATTGATGGAAACCTCTCAACCGTTTGACGGATGTGGTGAGCGATACATGTTATGTTTGTAATGGAAGCAGAGAGAAAAGTGATGTGAGAGAGCTTTGTCTTTTGTACTTTCGAAAATTTTTGCTCAAAATGCGACAGGTGACAGTTAAACTAGAAGAGTGCCTACGATGGATTTTTTCCTGTTTTTTTCTGTTTTCTGCTTTTTGCGAATGAATTCCGTGCTATTCGAAATATCTCATAATCACCTCCCAGTTGTTTTCTATTCACTCATTTTTTATTGATTGAAATGAATGCGATAGGCTAAAGATACCTTTACGATAAATACAATCACGATAAAATGATTTTGCATTCCTTTCTCACTCACATTGGAATTTTACAATGCGACAATTATAATCACGTTTTGCAAGGTTACATCCACAAGAACTGCACTGATAATTACACCACACGGTCATGGTGTAATTATCAGTGCAATTTATTTAAACACGATTTAATTACAATACACTTCAGGTCGAAGATAGGGCTGCATTCACGTGGGTAGTTGCTGTACCCTTTATTGTTTTCTGCACACTTATGACGGCGTTCCCCTACCTAGGGTCTGGGCACACTTAAATGTGATTTGGTTTCAGAGTATCGAAATATTGCAAAGATGTTTATCACTTTGCGTTACATTCGCATCTTTGCGTTTAATATGCATTGGTTATTTCCAAATGTCACTCCTAATTAAACCTGCGTCTTTTCTCACCGCTTTCATTTATTTTTATTCCATTTTCTTTGGTCACTTCCTTCATATTGGCCCTTTTCGGTACCTCATCCCTTAATCTGCCACTTTTCAAGAAAAAATCATTTTTCCTAATCCTAGCTTTGCAAGCGAGCGGAATTTGCATACTTGTAAGCATCGCCCAAATCAACGCCCTGTAAAATTCTGTTGTCTCCCAACCTCAAAGCACATGACTAAAATTTTAAAGTGACTCCTAGTAATAATAATTTCTATTTCGGGTGTTCTATGCCACATAAATTTTTTACTATTGAACTCTCTGTGTTATCAAGCCACGTACTCAGTATATTTTATTGCTATTGGACTTTCCATGGACCCTTGGAGGTCGCGACCTATAGTTTAAGAAGCGCTGGTATGAACACTTCCTATAATTTCTTTTACATTCACTAAATGAATGGATATACTCTTCCAAAACGAAATTGAAAATGTCATCAAGTTAACTGAACTGAACCATTCAATGCCTTGGTTCAAAAGAAAAACATCAAAATAGTTCAGTGTCATCAATTTCTTCATTTTTACGATGCAGTTCTCTTGAACACCATTCGAAATTCAATTCGAAAGGGAACGACTTTAGAATGAGCGTGATTCGCAAAAGTTAATGCAATTTAAGACTAGAAAAAAATCTAATATTTTTATTTATCGCAATCAAGAACCCTCATAAATTGGATCTTATGTTGAATTGATAACTCAGTTTCAGAAATGGTTGTATGAAATGAAAACTTAAGCAACTAAATGTTTTTCACATCCATCCTATTACAAAAAAAGGCTGATGTAAAATTTCGAAAACTCAAGTGTTTTTTGGCAATTTTATTGCAATTTTTCATGCAATACACTCTTTCGTTACCCTCTTTCGAGTGTGAACACTAGACATAATATGGGACGTCTAAAGAGCACTGCAGGGAACTGGAATAATGATCAGAGAACGTGTCAATCTCTTAATTTGATAAAATTTAGGTTGGTAATTGGCTCATTCATATGAAACGCCCCTCAGTTGGACTGACTGTGTATGTCCGATTCATGTCATTGAACATTCATATTGTGCATAATGATCGAATTATTATGTCTTTATTACTGAATTTATGGATATCATAGTAACAGTTCTCATCAATGTATTGATATTGTTTTTGTTGTTATAGAATAAAATGGCTTTTAGAAATAATACGGAAGTAATGAGCGTCAAAGTGATTTGTTGTTCGTGATAACACGTGTGTCACCTTACTCAGTCACGACCTTCAGCAGGCCTGACTGATGCTCATTCAGAAGGTGTGTTTTTATAGAGAACAACTCAGAGAGGTTGTATGAATGGCACGTATCTCTCGTTATGAGTTGCTTTCAAGTTCAGTCGGTGCTCTCGTACACATCCTCTTCGTTGCAATACCAAAAGATTTATGGCGGTGGCGGAATTTGA
>JAPYMA010001573.1:0-18354 GCA_035041965.1 Anisakis pegreffii | reverse complement strand
ACTGTGGAACAACACGAGAAATCGACTTAAATGGGTGATGATGGTGAACGTGATTATTGTCGAATAGATGGTGAAATGAAGCGATTTGTTGCCGATTATTGGAGAGTGGTTCATTTGAATGGATAATTGTGTGAAAATGACGACATCGAATCTCGCTGAATTCATTTCATTTTCGTTGATTTGATTACACTTCTTTCCATTATTATTATTATTATTCTTATGAATCATCGTCATCCTTATTATCGTATTATTGTTTTATTATTAATGACCGATAAGAATAAATGAATGAACAATGATTTTAGTTGATGTTACTCTATAAAGTTTATTTTTTAAGTGTGTAATCGGTGATGATAGCTTTGCTTTTGTGTTGCTGTTTTATATATGTGTTATGATTTGGAATGATGAGCATCGGATATTGATTTGTTTTGATCGGTTGAATGATTTGATTTCTTGTTGGTGTTGATGCTGATTTGAAGCAGTTAAGGCGGACAAAATTGTTGATTTATTTGTATAAATCTTCATCTTCTATTATTTTCGTTTCAAAATTTTGTCATTCATTCAAATTTATAGTTTGATAATGTTATATGGATCAGTAGTCATTAAAAGCATAAAGTAATGAATATTTACCTGAAATGGAATCATTACGTGTTGTGCTGCAGTTGTAATGTGCTCTGGATTAAATGCAAATTTGGCTTGCTGATCAATTGCTACTTTAAATCACTGAGATTCTAATGTTCATACATGCTTCATACTTCTTTTGCACAAATCGCCTGTTCGATTGTCTCAATTGATTGCAATTCACTGAACCGTTCGTTTCATAGACTATTTGTTAAGCTTATTGATCAAATTCAAGGCTTATGGATTCGTATTTTCATTGTTATTACCGTTGTTATTACTTATTATTATTATTATTATTATTGATGTGAATGCTGCACCGCTAAGTCATTTCATTCAACTTCTCCACATATGCTCATTGTCAGTGAAGCGCACATTTCGTCCTTTTATCTGTCTGTCGTGAAACGATTTTTTGATGAAATTGATCGTGTTTGGAACTGAATATAACACTGTTTTTTGAAGTGTTTTGATTGGTTTAACTTGCTTCTGAGACTCCACCAAGCGTTTCATTTTGAAGGTGCAAACGTCGTTGAATTCCACTTATACAGTCTCGTTGACGCCCTGAAAACCGTTGGCTTTTGAAGCATTAGAATGGCTGCTATCTGAAGAGGAGTCGAACTTCGGTGGAAATTGATTTGATTGATTTTGGCATAAGATAGTACTGAAATGGTTTTCGATTCGGTTCTCGAGGCATGCATTTGCATGTTTAAAACACAACTATTAAATAGTCCTTTAATTCGAATGGTATTGAATCAAGAAATTTGTCTGCTTAATGCTCTTTTATTGTTGCACATTTCATTTTATTATTCAATCTTGCATTATGTTTCCATGTTCGTGCGTAATGCTCTTCTAAACATTTTATCGAGCGAATAAACTCTTTCTTCCCCAATTCATTTGAAGGCCTACAATATACACTCAAACAACTATGTAAACAATTGTTAATTCTTTGATTGGAGTCATTAAAAATGTCGAGAACATAATCATGATTTTGACATTGCAAAATTCGCTTGAGAACGCACTTTTTGACAGTACAAAATCGATTAACTTTGTTCTAAGAGAGGTAATGATGAAGTTGAAGGTTAGGTGGAGATTGACCGCAATATTTTTCTATGCACTTACATACCGTTTATTCGTGCGTTCTTTATTGGGCGAATAAACTTTCTCGTGAGATTTATTCGGTTACACCTTTATGATCACGTGCATATCAAGGGTCATTTCATTTGCTGATTTAAAAATGAGGCATACTGAGCAAAACATGATAAATATCCTATAAAACTGCATTCGTTAGAAGTGTGTAACCAGGCGAGAATTATTACACTGCAGCCGAAACGAATTTCATTCGACTGGATTTTATGGCGATATCGGGGATTTTTCTGGGCAAACCTGAGGCTAACATTAGTCTGAACTGTTAAAGTAATGTGAACATTGACCACTAGAGATGCAGTGTATTGACATGACTGCTGCTAAGATGACCGCTGAGCAAATGAGATTCATAGAAATGGATGATTCTGAAAATCATCCATTTTTGTGAATGTAAGCAAAATTGCGTGACAACATGTGTACTTCGTTGAAACTTCATAGAATATGTGGGGAATCAGAAGGTGTGAAGAAATGACCATGCTGCTGAGCAAATCTGAGGACAGCGTTAGTTTGATGATGGTGACCCTCATACTGATAAAGTAGCATGCACATTGATCAATGCAGATACAGTGTATTGAAATGAGCGCTGCCGAGCATACAATGTGAATTAATTTAGTATAATTCAGTTGTGATACAATTCAGTTTACCTTCAATGTCAGTTCTACTTTAGTTCAATTGAGTTCATCCGTTATGTCCGTGTAATGTCAGTCCATGCCGGTTTGTTATATTTCTAATCTTGATTCCTGTTTTTGGTATATGAAGCATTTCTTTTGTGCACCATAGCACTTAGCAAAATTGTAGTCGCTTCTGGCTTCTCCGTTAGCACTTTCATGAGGCTATTCGTATTTGTCGCCAGTGGTTAAGTTATGCCCTAAATTCATGGATTCACCGAAATATCTGTCAAAGCTATCAGATGATACAAGCGATTAAACAATGTCGCTGTTCGAATGTCTTACGTTGGTTTGGCAAAACGATCATATAGTAGGAAATACACGGCGCGTTATTTCAAATTCAAACGCTGAATTGTTTTAATATTAAGAGACGTTCAGGATTTTAAGATTTCGGGATAAATTTGTGAATTTTTATGCAATGCATTGCTGAATTCACGAATGAATAAAGTTTCGTTCCGTTGCTTTGTGAACCTTTGAATGTGGCATTATTTTGCAATATTTTTGTGTCTTTTTCGATTCATCCGTCATTTTTTTTTTGTTGCGACCGTTTTCTATTTTAAATTAGTATTTGGATTTGTTCATCGCGCTTACGGTCTGCTGTTTCGGCTCTTCGTTATTTGTTGAGTGACGTTCAGGGTTGATCAGTGTTTTTATTGTGGTTATCATTACCTCAGTTGAACGTCAGCATCATTATATCACAAAAAGATGTCCGCTAACGACCTGCTCCGTGGCATCGAGTGAGTATATTTTTGAGCTTTCCGACATATTCATCAGTTCCATTTCATCATATTGATTCTCTTTTTATTTGCTCATCTCTATCGCCCAAATCTTCATGCGACTGATTCTATGTTCTCTTTCAGGAAGTGGCCAGAAACGCAACAGCTGGACTGGTGTGTTTGGTTGGTTTCGAACTAATTACGTGCATTACAATTTCGAATAATTTCCGTGAACTCATCGAATTGTTCTTCTATTATTTTAAAAGATGTTCCTTTTGCCGTTTCAATGAATCAAAATAAATTATGTCTGTTTAGCACACTGCAATGGATGGAGAAGAATTGTAAGGATGAAGACACGCAAGGAGATTTTCGACGTTTTGTTGTGTCGGTGATCAAGAAATATGGCCAACCGGATTGTCGTTTTTATAACGATGAACGAATGTTGTACGTCGTTCTCTTAATGGTTTGTTTATCATTTTACTTACAATTAGATTTTTGTCACGGTTGAATTTACGTTGATTATGCTATGTTACATTTCATTGTGAATTTTTTTTTTCGAATTATAAGGCGACGATTATCTCTATCTTACAGGGGCGAATCAGTCGGTCGATGGGCCTGAAAGGAGTGCTGGAGCAAGTTCACGAGAGAGGACAATTTCTTCATCTCAGCGAGTTCTACGTCCAATGGGCGAAGGTAATCGTTGGTGTTTGATGATCACATTCTCATTCGCGCTATATTGCTTTGGCAAATATTAGTTGATATTTGTTCGTAATATGTAATTCAGGTTTATGCGGAAGAGAAGGATCGGAAGCGTTTCAACGAAATCAAACAAATGGCCATCAGAGCAAAGGCTCAGCCACCTTCAAGAATTGACGAGGCCTTCGGGTTTGTATTTTAGTTTGTTTTCCTTTATCATGTATTTGTGCATAAATCGAATGAAACGTCAACTTTAAATGAAAAAATCTTTTAGAACCATGGAACAAGAGCATTTCAACGAAGTGGAATTTGAACCTACGATGAATTTGTTCGCAAAGAGTAAACAGTACAACGTACCAGTGGTACCGTCGGTGAGTGCTGCAGCAACAACAACACCAGCACGCTCAACTTCGGTCAAAACGACTTTCAGTGATTATCAACAACAACAACAGTGTGCTGTTACTACTAAAAATAGCATTGAACAACATCAAGACATGCGATCGACGACGACTAATGCGTTGTTGATCGCAGATGAAAAGATGTCGCCTGAAGAAAGACTTGCCACCAGACTCGGATATCCATATCCACCCGAGGAACAGAGCAGGTATATTTTAGTGCATCCCAATTTTTTGTTTACTCTAACCGAGTAATCATCAGTTTAGATTTTTGAGAGATGTAAATTTGAGGTAACTGATAAAAAATTACAGTGATATGGAAGAGCACAATAAGTTGTCAGTGATAAGTGAAGAGAAGACAGAGTATCGAAGTGAGAATGATGAGCCGATGTCCATAGGTACGGCCAGTATGGACGGGAATGCAAACAGCAACATTTCTAATAGAAAGCAAATATACGACGAGAATGAACGACCGATGCCATATGATTTCATCACTCCAGCCAAGGTTCACTTATTGTGTTTGGAATATGCATTGGCTGTGTTGAGAAGAATTACTTGTTTGTGTTTTGAAGTTTTTACGCTTTATATTAGTAGACAGATTGTTTGTTTGATATTAGTGGACAGAATGATTGAAATAAATCAATTTGATGCGTTCAGAAGAAGGATTCGACCGCAGATGATATCATAATGGATTCTGCAGCATCACTAGTAAAGAGGCAACACTCGCACCAGTCAATACCAACGCCGGCATCGAATCGTAAACCGTTATCATCAGTGCCTTTACCCACACCGCAAACACCACCTCATCAAACCAATAGTGGTTAGCTCTTTTATTCCTTTTTTTATTGAAATATATTGTTAGAATATATTTCATAAATTGCGTAAAATCAATGGGTGAATGATAAACGATTATGCATGTATCTGTTCAGCTGCACCACAACAAGATTTCCCGATGTCTTCACCGATTGAACTAGGCGGTACATCGTTCACCGAGAAGTTTTATACAAGAGCAATGAAAGAATTCGGTGATACTCTACCCGTTCATCCACCTCGTTCAGGTTACCAATTATTATGACTTGTTTTGAATTTTTTTGTTGAGAATCTGGTGCTTTTTAAATTGTGTTATAATTTTATTTGTTTTCTTGTTCATATAATAAGTGCTTATAGCAATTTAAAAATGTGTTTTAGCATCAACAGCATTCGAAAACGAAACAACTGTACTGAATGAAACTGAAGATCATGAAGCATTGAGTACTAATCAATTGACAGCACCGAAAACAACACCAGCGGTAAATATAGCAGCACCAACATTCGACATCTATCGAGAAAGTGAATCGTTCGCAGTGAACGATACGGATTTGCATATGACGAATAAGGATAACGGTGATAACAACGTGATGACTGCTCATAAGGATTTATTCACTGATGAAAATGATAAACATCAATTGACTGGAAGATCCGTAATCAGCAATGAGGATAAAGTGATGAAGAACGATGCAAAACCATCTTCAGCAGCAGCAGCAGCGATGAATGACGATCATGGGCACGTTGGATTTAAGGTGGTACGTTGCACTTGGATGTGTATTACATTTAACGATTTAATTAAAACTGTTTGAAATGATCACAAAGTTAACTTTGGTTTATGGTTATTTTGTCTTATGAAAGTTTTACATTTTATTTACAGCCAGAGATAATACCGTCTCAGACGCGCAAATCTGTCTGTCATGTGCCGCAACCATCACGTTCAGTAGTTGCATCGAAAAAAGATATAGCTCAACAATCGCATGATTTTCATTCGAGTTCGTTTTGCGATTTCATTTATTTCCGATATTCTGTTCCCGTCGATTCTCTGAATGAATTTTATAATAACATCGAATGAGATCATCAATTCAGCAATGGACTTTCCTGATGGTACGGATGAGGAAACAGTGGCTGGCTTATTCAAGAACAAAAGAAGTAAACCGGTCACCTCAACACCGGCCAATAATTTGGTACCGCTTCAAGATCCGATCATTGGAGGAGGTCCGTCCTCAGTCTTCAGTTCATTCTGACTTCACGATATATTCATACACATTCATTCGCTAAGAATTTATTTGATTGACACTTTCAATGCATTTGGTATTTATTTATAACTTTTGCATAAAGTATTTTGCTTAAAGGCTTTATTCTACCGAGTTCCAATGACGCGGATGTACAGCTGCCCGTACTCGGAAAAGATCAATCCACTAAGAGGAATGTTGCGGGTGGATCTTCTGCATTCGAACGAAAATTCGGATTCGCGTCTCAGGTGTGTGAATATGCATCATCTGTTTTTGTTAATGAGTTTATCATCATTTTAAATGAAGTTGGTGATAACGATTATTGACAGACTGCGAAAAGCACTCAGTCGACAGCAAAACCAAACGTCACAAATACGCACTATCATTCGCAACCACAACAAGTGAATCAGTTAACTCCAATCGTTGAACGCGGTGTGGAAGGTATCAGATTGAATGCTGATGAAGATGTTGATGAACCTACCGGAAGAGGTTTGAGGTAAGACATTTTTATGTTTCAGTTGTTTTTTTTTAAAATGATAACCAGGATAGTTCCCAGAATAGTTATATTTTTAGAGTCATTATTATGATTCTGACATAATGATTGTATAATTATAGATCTTCAATCGAATCAGAAGTGGATCCGTGGAATCGTGATTTACAAGATAAGATAATGGTTGGCCGCAGGTTAACACCAACTAATCTACATGATTTCTCGGTTTGTTTTATTGTTGTCATTACTATTTATTACCATTATTGTTGTTACTCACTGATTCATCAACACTTTGTCATCAAAGCAGAAATTCTCAACGGATAGTGATGATATTTGAAGGAATGTCTTCGACGAATCCATCCAGGTGCTTCAATCGTGTTGAGTGGAGAGCGATTCGATATACAAGCACTAATTGGTGAGGGTGGTTTTGCGAAGGTATATAAAGGTTTATCAGACGATGGAAAAACGTATGCGATTAAGGTTATTATTTTATCCGGTCGTCTTGTGTTGCATTCCTTATTGCATTCTGTAAAGATTGTTATTGTTATTATTATTTATTGTTAGGATTGTTAAACTATGGAAAGATATATTTAGCACGAGGTGCCAGCATGCCGTTGGGAGGTTTACATTTGTGAGGCACTAAGACTGCGATTGCCGGCAGCTAAACTGCCGTCAGTGATGACCGTTCGAGACGCGTACATTTACTCGAATGCAAGTGCCATTGTCTATCAGTATCACCCGAATGGAAATCTTCTGGTGGGTTTCGTCTTCTTTTACTGCTCTATTGCATCATTCCCTCTATTGATTCTGATAACAGAACGGATCTGATCATCATCTCAATGAAAGTGAATCGACTAATGATGTATTTTGAATGCATTAAGGACATGATCAACACAATGAGACAAGAAAACCGCACGTGCTCTGGTCTGCTGGCTGTTTATTTGGCATGGCAAATGGCTAAAATCATTCAGTCAGTGCATCAAGTGAAAATAATTCATGGCGATATTAAACCGGATAATTTTATGATTATGACGAGGTTTGCGTTGAGTTTTTGTTATTTGGGTTTGAAGCGTTCGTTATAAATATTTTGTATCAATTTGGTTTTGTATAATAATTATAATGGAGGATGTATTTTAGTGTTGATGAGAGAAGCACGTTGGATGAGATGATGCGAGATGATTTCTTCATATTGAAATTGATTGATTGGGGTCGAGGCATTGATATGGCTGCGTTGGGTGATCGCACTTTCAAGGGACGAGCTGGAACGGAGACCTTCGACTGTATGGAGATGCTGGTTCGTTTCATTTTATTTGTTTACGATTATATTTCTGTTGTTATCGTTTAACTTAGATGCAGTAATGTAACTATGCAATAATAATTACAGGATGGCCGTCCGTGGACATATCAGACTGATTTCTTCGGGTTCATATCGACAATCCACGTGCTGATATTCGGCCAATATATCAAAACACATAAAAGTTTACAAACGGGTCATTATAGCATTCAATCGGTGATTAAAAGGTGACCATTTCATATTCATTTACACTTTGCTTATTATCTGAACCATTTCTGAACAGGTCGAATATTTCACATTGATTTGTTGAATCATTTGATGTTACTTAGCCGTAAGTTGATCATCGAATGAGTTTCAGACGTTGGCCTCAAAGAGACATTTTGCAAGACATCTTCGATATGTGTCTCAACATCCCCAACTGTAATTCGTTGCCACAGTGGTCGACCATTGTGGATGGTTTGGCGCATAATATCAGGTTATTTTTAGTTTGTTTTCAACCAATTGTTATGGTCAGCATTTAGTATTATTATTGATATTGGTATATTATAGAAGATACATGTATTCTTTCAGCAAAAACAGATTCAAAGAATGTTGTGTTAATTGTAATGTTAATGAATTTTAGATATTCGCATGATCGTGACGCATTGTTGTGGAAGACTACGTTGCGAGAGTTCAACGCAGCGATACGACGTTGATTATTGGTCTGCAGTTGTTGTCATCGAATATTGCTGTACATACGTCTTTCAATAGTTCGAGGAGTTCATTTCAAAACAACTCATTTTGATGAATTTTCATTCAATATCTCTCTTTAAACCATGGTTGTATTCTTTTATCTTCGTGCTCAGTTGCATTTATGGTTTTAAATTACCTTTTATAGATTTCGTCTCTTATTATTTATACAGTTTGTTTGTTGATGTGTTAAAGTCGTAATTTGTTTGGTAGAGATTTAATTCGGAGGATTTTAATGGCATTTCTGAAAGGATTCTGAATGAACGATCATCAGTTCGTAGCATTTAATGTTGTTCACTCAAAAATAACGTAATTTTTATCATTCCATTGCTATTGCCTTTATTAATTTGATTCAGTCGTGTAATATTGCTTATTCATTGTGGTTGTATATGATTTTTGATTGGCATCATTATTAGTACCCACAATGTTTTCACCTTCATTTCATTATTATTATTATTATTGTCGTTGTGTTCGCTGAGTGTGTTTTGATGTTATCAAAGATGCGATTTGCGCTGTAATTTATCAATCATCTGATTGTTCATTTGTATTAGCTTGGTGATGTTGATTCTCTTAGTTACCGATCATTCTAAATTCATTGCCGAGAAATAGCTGGAAGAGGGATTCTGTTCTGATTGTGTTGAATATTAGCGTATTGCGTTGCCATGTAGAGAAGCGGTGTAGGGGTTTGGATAGAATGCACAAGGATATATCGAATAATATCTCCTATAGTTTACTTGTCGTTCTCATAGAAACATATCGCTTTGTTAAAGAATTTGTAAATCGAGTGCAAAATTCAGTCAAGATACAAAATATACAGTTGATAGCGATGTTGTGTTCACAATGTTCAATGATTTGTGGTGTTGTTAATTTTATTATGAAATTACCGTTGAGTGTGTTTTTGTATCGTATTACTGTCACATTCACTTATTGTATTACTTCATTTCGGAATATTTGTTGAGTAATGTGACTCTCTGAAATATTCAGTGTTCATCGTGAATGGTCTCGTGAGCAATCATTTTCTGACAGTGCGCTTCATTGCTAAATTACATTGGACTTGATTTTGCTTGTGTCGTTCATTGGTTTGTTCTTTTAAAAAAAAATTAATTTGCACTCGTCATGATCGAAAGTCATGCGTCAACGGTGCGTTTGTTAATAAATGTGTCATTGGTTGTATTCATCGATTCATTCTGTCTTCATCCTCATTGTTCTTTTGATTGATAAGCGAAATAAAACATTATTCTCGAAATGCGTTCGGCCACAATCCATTGTACATGAGAAATTTGCAAGATTTTGATCAAGTAAAGTGCTCTTTCTGAGATAAAAAGTCATCTAGAGTCAGTCAAGAATGATCAGTATTGATTGAACAACAACAACATGCACGGTTACTGCAAATAGAACAATCAACTAACTTGTCGAGAAATCGCTCTGCACAGCCCAGTAAGATACTACATTACTTTCATCTATCAGGTGTTTTTTTCAGCGCTCAGTGTTATTGATGATCCAGCATTTATTCGCTTTATTGGCCGTAATTTGTTGCGAGCATTCGTCATATTATTATTTTGTGTTATTATTGATATTAAAAATAATAAAAATAACAATAATATTATTATTGTTATTACTATTATTTTAGCTGATGATAATTATTATTGTTGTTTTCACCATTATTATTAGTTTCATTATTATTATTATCGTTGTTGATAGTCAATTTGATGACGCATTACGATCACAAACACATTATATGTGGATGTTGTGTGTGAATAGTTGGTAATTTTGATGTGTTTCAGTATGTCTAAAATCCTATAGCTCTGTAGATATATCGAAGATGTTTATTCAGTTGTGTTGGTGCAGTGCAAAAAAATGCAAGCAAAATCATATCCCATCTTAATCTTTTTCTCATGTCTCCTTATTATTTTTATAAATATTGTTGTTATTGTTATCGATAATAACATTTATAATCAATAATCGTCATTCGATTAGTTTATCTTCTCACACATCAGTCAATGACAAAAAATGTTATGGTTGTGTTCAATTCAGTTCAGATACAATAGAATGATTTCATTCATTGAAGATGCGCGAAGATGCGCACATTCCAGCGAATCGATACCACAAAACTGCGATTCTCTCGAAGCAGTCGTATTTGTTCAGTCTTGAATATGTTCTTGCAGATTCCCTCTGATATTCCTTGAAAATAGACCTCCGTAGCTTTCCGTTTCATGAGTGGTGATCGCAGACCTTTTCAGGTAGCATTGAGTTCGAGTTTGGCCCGTGTTGTAGTTTCATTTATTGTTCAGAATTGCCTTCTTTTTGAGTTAGGAAAATGGAGGAGAAACACATTATGGGGCAGTAATTTGGATGATGCAATCGCATGATGAATGCAATTCAATAGTTATGACACCAAGCGATTTGTTTGTGAAAAACCACACTTTCAATCACCCACTCTCAGTAACCATTTTGATGATAGAAATAATATTGATAATGATAATAACAATTATTATTATTGTTATGTTACTATTGTTGTTGTTATTATTATCAATATCAATACAATAATAATAAGGATGAAGATCGATAGAGATATAAAATGTTCGCATCTAAGAAATCAAAAGTGTATGACCTCTGCAGTTCCGTATTTGAAGATCGAATGGGAAATTGACGTTATTTTTTTGGCCATCAATGGCTCACTTTTATAGTAGCGATAAATTCTTCCATTTCATTTGAATTGAATCGATGATAGTTCGACGATATTCACTCATCTTCACCAATATCACTTCTGTCCATTCATTTCATTCGCATTTACTTCCGTCCGTGTCTTTACCTTCATTTATTTGGTGTCATTCAACTTCATAATTCAATTCACTTCATGCTGAGTATTCAAGTTCAAGTACCATACTTAAGGCCTTCAATGAGACAATAAGTGTGTAAATATTTGGTGAAATAAATTGAAAATCTAAAAGAGTGATCATATTAAACAAATTTCTGCATGTACATCGTTTTATTACATATTGGTTATATTGTGATCGTGAATTGTTGTCAAGTTGTGTATGTTACAAAATTATTACTAATGGTGATACATAGTGGCTGTCAGATACTTTTGATGATTAAACCCATATTAATTCATACGAAACTTCATCGAGTGTTCATTTCGAGCATATTTATGAATCGTAATTGTTTATTGCTGCAAAGAAGTTTGTTGGATTGATTGAGATCGATTGTATGCCTTTAAGATTTCATCCAGATAGTATGAGAAATGGAATGGAATGAAAAATTAGAAATGGAATTAATCGCATAGAATAGAATTAATTAATGCTGTGAATATGGAATTTACAATCTGCACAAAGAATTTGTAATTATAAAAATCATCTTCGAATGTGTCCTTCATCTGAGTTGATCGTTGTTGTGCAACAGCAATCATACCATAGCATTAATTCTGTTTTTATAGTCGATTTTTTTATTGATGTCTTGAAATATTTAGAATTGTGATCACCTGATGCAATCGAAATTCATTGTGGAATGATTTCAAGCTATAATTGAGATTTTTTGGAAAATATTTCAAAAGAAAATAATTATTGCCTGAGAAAATAGGAAGTGTCCATCAGTCGACATGAATTTATTCCTCAAAAATGATAGGGTGATTTACAATGGATGATTTAAAAAATGTGATATGACAAAGAGTAACGTGATATGATTACAGCAAAGATGTAAACTAAACAGTACTCTTACATGAATACTCAACTATTTAAAGAATATGCCTGGTGTAACAGGTTTAGTTGCTTTACAGTTCAACCATTGCTATTGCATCATATGGCGATTCCTTCTGTGGTTCATCTTCATAATTTAATATCATTGCGATCATACTCATTCATTTCATCTCTTCATTGAACATAGCACAAAATTTCCATTTCATTCAGATATTATGAGTAATAGAATAGAATGAAAAATTAGAAATAGAATTAATTGGATAGAAGCAGAATTAATTAATGCTGTGAATATGCAATTTACGATCTCATTGTGAGAGTATTGCAGAGTACTGTTTAAGAGGAGCTGTGATTGAGCATGAATTATTCACTGACTAATGATAATCTGTTGACGTTTCGTCGTATAACGCTATCATCAGAGCTGCTGGCTACAACATATGAATGGTGTGAGCGTGATAAGTTATCCTATGTATACGGGCTTCGTGCGAATATTTCCAAAGTTCCGTGCAAATGAAGCATTCGAATGCAAAGTACAAAAAAACATGAATTTTTTTGAGTGAGTTTAGTACAAAATCACCGCTATGCGCGTCTTATAGGAGAGTGCTCAATGAATTATTATTATTATTATTATTATTAACGATCATTCATGAGTACGTGTGTCGATCGGTCATTTGAATTGGTGTCATTCGGTGATATGATCTATGATGAAAATTGCTTGATTGTGATAAGGAGTGACATCTGTCAATGCTCTTATTGATTTGCGATTAACTGAAATTATTTGTAGGTATTCGAATTCATTCCTTTACGATCGTCGGATTCATTACTTGAAATCTTTATTCATCGAACTCGTAATCTATTTGAGATGATCTGAACTTGATCAAGTGAATTTAGTTAATCTAATAACGAACTGAATACAATCAGTAGAAAAATAGGGGGAGATTGAAGGGCAGTACTTGGGTGATAATTGCACTAATCACAACTCCATTCTTCAATCAACAACAACCATTTTATGAGTGGCTCAGTCTCGCGATGAGTAATCAACCGGTTTAAATGCGGAATTTGATTGCATTTTCGTATAATGTAACAAAATCGAATCACCTTGTAAAAATGATCTTGATTATGATCACTTTTATTGCGTTTCAATTTTATGCTTGATTTAATTATTTATAGTGAGAGCTGTTCTGAACTATAATATATTGCATTATGCTTGTTTGAGGAGATGTGAGTGAGGATTGCGTTCAAACGAGATTGGTGAAGGGCAAATAAATTCATAAATAACTTTTTATTAAAATGATGGTTCTTATTGTTTTTCGATTTGTTGATGATTAGTGGAGCTTGAATTGAGAAGATACACTCCAGCGGATTTCCGCCAAATAAGCGGAGTTCCATCCAGGAAATATGCCTTGAATAATTTTAGAATTGATTCCGAACGAATCAACTGATCGTTCGGCTACCATCAATGGTAGACGGGTACGTGGTGGGTCTCATGAAATCCATGAAATATTTCACATGGGAGTGGCTGGCATGTGAATTCGATGATAAAAAAGTACTTTTGGTTGATTTGTGCCGTTTTAGTCTCATAATTATTATTGTTGTTATCATTCAAGTTCAGTGAATGTGAAAGGAAAGTTTTCATTCTAAAAACTTACTGAACTCGTCAATTTTGAAGGATTCTTCGTGAATGCAGTGATCGAATGCTTTGAACAGTCATTTATTTAAGCAGCAGTTACAACTCATTACGAGATTATCGGCATTAAATACCACATTGATAATGTTGTGACATAAATAGTAATTGTGGAACCGTGCTGATAAATTGTTGAGGTATTCGACTGATAACGTTGAGTGATACGAGCAAAGTGTGTCTTCGTTAACTCGTCATTTTTATAAGTATTTGTAATTAGGTGCTTAATAGATATCTATATTCTTTACTCTTCGTGTCAGTAATCAAAAAGTACCACTGAATATTCTTATCATGAACTGTTTGTCTTCCTTATTGCTGTTGCTATCGATTCACCTGCTTGTTCGACTTATCTGTCTGTCAATCAGTCGAACAGTCAACCAATCCATCAAACGAAATTCATGTATCGGTCATTGTTTTACTGAATATTTTGTTTGGAATGTCTACAAAAATGTTTCAAAAATGTTTGAAATGTTTACAAAAACGACTTCGTTAATTTCTCATTTCAATAATTTATTATTACATAAAATAATTGAAGGCAATCATTAAAGACATAACCTTATCGTATCATTTCGAATCACTTTTACCTTTTAGCTTTCGTGCTATTGCAAAAGCTGAGATATTTGAAGTTGAATGTGACATCCTCTAGTGCATAACTATGTTCAAATAAGCGGCTCTCGACTAGTCTTTCGGCTAATCGCCCAATTCGGTCAAGATTGCGATCATCTCTCCTCTTTCCTTGCGTATCAATGTCTTATCTCATCTCTGGCCAAAATACGAAAGTATGGCGATAATTTTGTGATTGATATTTATTCTGCTTCACTAAATCGCTTTCTAAACATGCTCTCAGGTCGCCCAATCAGCGACGCTGCATGCGTTGAAAGCAAAGTTATAATTGATCAGTTTAATTGATCTTTGGAGGATTAATAACGAATTATTTGAGTATAGGATTAAGTTTTTGTTCTTAGTGATTTTCGAATTTGTTTGAAACTGATCTGTTGTTGATTGAATTGAACTGATGAATTTTGAATGAATGAGTAATTATTTGAATTGATTTTAAACTGAAGTGACATATCAAAAAGATATTGCTGAATGAACGAACAAATTTGAAGTCTGTAAATTCGAATTAGTTCATACAGAATCATGTTGAGTACTTCTGTCAAATATTACAGCAGTAATATTGTAACAATAATAATAATCATCGCTAATTAAGATGTTCAATAACGAATGATTAACAATTAATTAATTGATCTTTCGATATTCCGTTTCTCTCTCATCTACTGCAAATGAATTTTTATACTGCGCCTTTTAATGATCATTACACAGCGCTATTCGACCATGTCATTAATTGTAGATAAGTATATGAGTGATTGGACCGTACTGTAGTCGATACGCTTACTTTTTATTCATTTAATCACTGCATGCAGTCGATAGATTTATTATTACCATTATTATTATTGTTTTTGTTATTATTCTTATTATTATCATTATTATTATTACTATGATTATTATTGTTTATTTTTATTAGAATTATTATCATTATTATTACCAATTATTATTATTATTATTATTATTATTATTGTTATTATTATTGTCGTTATTATCATTATTATTGTCATTAGTAGTGGTATTTGCCTATTTGAGAGTTGCCCGAAAACATGAAATAAACCAACAAAATTAATTCGGTTGTTTTTCATATTCTCACCAAGTGTATCGAGCAAAAAGCTTGCCATTCAGGATGAAAAATTGTGTTCTCAGCTAAAAAACGTTTGAAAAAAATTTGATTGACAGCATTCTTTTTTGAGTGCACTCATCATACAGTTTATGAACCAGATTCATTATTTTATTATTATATATTTATTTTTTAAATAATTATCACCATATTTGTAATAATAATAATAACAATAATAATAATAATAATAATAATAATAATAATAATAATAATTAGTGCTTGGAAAGTTGAAAGCAGTAAACTTCATTTTATGTTCAAATTGTAGTTGACGCTGATTGAACGACTGATGGATTGTAACATATTATATAATTTAATTGTCCAGTCACAAACGCTTTCACATCAATGTGATCGATCGTTGTGTCATTGATAATTATCATTAGCTATGAACTGCCATACGTCTTCGGTGGAAGAAATTTTGATGAATTCTATGAAAATTTCATGGAAATTCTGTCAGCGAAAAAACCCAAAAAACGGAAATATTGGTGGAGTTTGAAAGGGGAAATGAAAGAGCGAGAGAGCAGAAGAAGCATTGGAATTGCACAAAAACGATTGCTGATGAAATACCGAAGAAGAGTTCATTAGAGACGTATTTCTTACAGAACAAAGTCTGAAGAACAGACTTGATCAGGTGAAATGGTGTTGTTTATCCCTCAAATTCATAGTTGAGAGAAGGGGTTGGGTCGGGTCCTTTAAGGTATTTATAATCTCGTTTCGATGCCATACTAATGAGAGACAGATATGGTTGAACGGATAAGGTATTGTGTCAAACTTCAAAGGACGTATTGATCAGTTCATTCTCTGCCATGAGTTCTCTGTGTGGATTTATGATTCATTTTATTGTGTAGATTTATAAGTCATTTTTTAATAACATTAATTTTATTTGGCTTTATTATTGCTCTATTATATAAAATGAGCATTGAAGTAGATGTAATGAGTTGCAATATAATCTAATTTTATATATTAATGGAATATGTGATATGGTTGTGCTCTAATTGACTATTAATTTTTGTATTTTGAAGTTTTAGCATTTTATGGTTAGCCACAGATAATTAGATATAAGCCGAATCATGGTGTACCCATATCATACCATTGATTTGGAAGCTTGATAAATAGACATTCAATGAGAATGTTGTTCCCAAATGGCACTCAAGCTGCCCACTAATGGTATAACATAACAACACAAGCAAATGCTAAGTTCGAGTGCTCATTGAAAAAAAAACTTGCAAGTTGAAAAAAACTTATGTATAAGCTAGCTGTAATGACTATGATCCACTCTCCTTATATGTAAGTTGAATATTGCTTCAAACTAATCGCATTCAAAATGCGTTATTCAGATGCCGTGTTCAAACGTCTCTTATTGTTAGCTTTACTTCGAAAGCTTTCTCTTCATTCACCAATTGAATATTGAATTTCGAATGATTTTAACGCTGAAATGAAATTGACTTGAACACTTAATATAATTCGCCCATAACCAAAACTTTGCAAATAAAACTGATAGAGTTGTTATGAATATTTATTTCATAAACACACCAAATTTTACTGATATAATATATAGATTATCGTAAATTATTTGCGAGCAACTCATCCAAACGTGCTCCATCCATCTTGATGTGTGTTTGAATAAGAAAGGTGTTGTTCATTCACCTTACGATAAATCAGATTTTATCTATCAATCAAACAAATGACTATGATCCACTCTCCTTATCTTTGATCTGTTGTCCATTCGTGTCACGCATCCAACTTGCATCCATCATGCAACTGTACCCATCCCTTTCATCAGCTACTATTCCTTTTTTCAGTTTTCATTTATTATTTTATATTATTATCGTTATTGTCATTGCTATTGTTAACAGTTATTACTACCAGTGTTACACATCTCTATAATTACCAATCTCATCACAGTTTTATCATTACTATCATTATTCCTATTATTATTAGCATCTTCCTCTTTATCAGTTACTGTTATAGGTGATATGATGTAAGCATGTGTACTTTGACGTTGGGCCGTAACGTATCTGTATTGTTACTTTGCATTATGACGTACAGTCTTTTGCAGCACGATACTACATACTGATAACAGAAATAGCTATTGATAGCTGATATAATCGTTGATATATTTGCAGGATATTCTTGGATTTTGAAGAAATAGATCCTTTTCATAAATAACTCAAAAAAATTGTGTTTACAGTTTAGTCACATGTTCTGTTCTTCTTGTTGTTATTGCAGTGAGAAGGGTAGTTCTTTTTACTTGAAAACGAAAAAATTATATCTATTATTATTGGTATAGGTAACATAAATATTACCACATATATGCACTATAGATATCAACAAGTCAGCCGATCAAGCTCACAAATATTAATGTTTTTTGGTGTTTTTGAAATTGATCTAAACATTCCTTCCCTGACTCATCGAGTGTACAGTTTTCCGTTATATCCTTGTTCAGAAAAATTTTACAGAAAGGTGCCCA
>JAPYMA010001572.1:0-16671 GCA_035041965.1 Anisakis pegreffii | reverse complement strand
AAGAGTGGATTGTTTCTTAAGGCCTACGCTTAGGCACAACCCTGTAAAGGGTTGAAATGCACTCGGAATTAATGCTGCTTGCATGGATATGAGGTTTAGAGTTGGTCAAAATTCCTTCGATTTGGTCAAATGAGATGATAGAGCTGTTTGTTCCCTTATAAAATACTAGCGTATGTTTGCATGAGTGATTATCCAATTTGTTTTATGCAACCAAAAAAAAATTCTTTCTGCTCACAACAAAAAATTGCAATAGCAATATCACACGCATCCTTCATGCATACTTTTGTAAATCACCAACAACATTCATCCATCAGATTAGAATAGCGATAGTGATGATTATGCCTGTTTTTTCGTTTGTCTGTTTTTTTTTTTCGGATTGCGGACTCATTCGAGCAGAAATTTTCATTTGGCATTTCATAGCATGTAAAAGATGCATCCTTCAGTTTTTTGTCGTTTCAGTTTCCTTCAAATCTTTCATTTTTCAGAGGGTTTTTTTGCGAATTCCATCTTTCATCTCTTCATTTTTTGCTGTTTTCTTAATTGTCGTAATTGTCAATGCCATTTTTTAAAATTATTGGTATTCGAAGGATAGTAATCACATATGACTGATTCAGGAAATTCATCTCTCTAACGATACTCACCGTTATTGTAACAGTTATTTGCTGAAAGCTTCAAAAGCAAGTGAAAAGAGTGAGAAAATTCAAATGCTCTTGGTACAGCATGGGCCGATTGGAAGATATTAGTAGTTGAACAGCGATAATGTTGATTATGAGGAGATTTTGAAGAGTCGGCTTTGGCAAGTGGATTTTCACGGTTTACTTTCCATCTTTATTATTTTGCAGTTCTCGATAAGATTAATCCCCAATCTAACATCTCTGCATAGATCAATATATCAATATATAGATCAACATTAATTTCCTAATGTCACATTGCCACGGATTAGATATATTCATCAAAAAACAAACTTCTTAACTGTATTAACAACAACTTTTATGACTGTCTCTCGACTCGAATTTATGATCGATGCTCATTTATATCACTCATAAATGAGCACTACTCAAAAGTCAATCTCTTCGCAATACAATAAACAAAAGCACCTCTAAACGGCCTTCATGCAAACCACTTCAAACGATTCAATCAAATAACTTTTTTGTCTACCCATAAAAGCCTTCGATAAGTTATTCATCCATTCATTCGTGTACTTATCCAATCTCGATTCAAAAACTGCTAACTCAATGTACTTCATTCTAAAATGTAGCAATTGTCTGAGAGTTTTGAGTATTCTCGAGTTGTATTGTTCCACTAAATGGATTCCATAGCGTTGAGTTTCGAAAGGTCGATACTCATATCCATACTGTATATATTATGCAGGATTTCTGATAAAATGTAGCGATAAGGTAAAATTTCTGAACAATCGACCGATTGATCAAAACTCCACAGTATTGGTCATCCGTTTCTCATGAAATTCATCCGAAGACTATCAAAAAACGTAGTACAGGATGAATGTGATGATGACTTGGCGGCAGCCTAAAAGGTTTTGAGATTAAAGAGGTTTTCGATTAAAGAGGTTCGAAGGCATTCGTGCATTCACTGAGACAATTAATTAATGAATAATGGAGCTGACTCTAAACAATTAATTAGTGAATGATAGAGCTGACTCAAACAAATTTGAAAGTGAAATCGAGTCATGCTGAGAAATGAATTCGTTGAACGGGTTGTGAATGGAAAGGAAACATGCTCCGCAAATCGCACACTCACTCCTCAGAAGGTCAGATCGCTAGTTCGGATAAGACAAATTCAATTCAAATTGCTTCAGATTCGTCGCATGGAAACGCGATCATTCAGTTTAGGACAGATGACCATTCAGTGGATAAAAAGAACAGGAATGGCGACGATCATTAGATAATGACGCGATCAATCTTTCGCTCTGGCTGCCATGAAGGGCATTTACTCAGTACTTTTACCATTTATCATCTACCTTTAACTTGCACCTAAATTCTGTCTATCCTTCTGATGGCTATGATGTACTTTTATACCGAGAAGTACACTTGTGGCCATATAAAAATTGCAAAAGTACGATAACGCAATCGTGATATCCAACTATTTTTGTGCAAATAGACAAAAAGTGAACCTCACTCACTCATCAATTCACCGAGTGACAGTATAATCGAATCATCGATCTGCCAAAATAATATTATATTTGAATTCGGTAAAACAACCTTGAACAAACTCCCTAATTGCACCATTATATAGCCACAATTGACCTAGCCGTCTATCGTTAATTATCGTTTTATGAACCTCATATATAACCCTTTAATGTATCTATCGCAAATCTCTTCACAAGTCGTCACAGATTCAAATTCGGATACTTTTTTATCTTTTCCTCGCATATCACTTTCGTTACGCATACGCATTTTTTGTTGTTGTGATCTTTGGAAATCTTTATCACGTTTGAAAACCAATGCAAAGATATTTGAACCAACGTTTCTTTAGTTTTGGAAGCCTCAGCAAGAATAATCCTATTGAGTTCTGTCAATCTATCAATGAGTTTTGAGAATTTGTACCTTAAACTGCAAAACATTCAGAATCTTTCATTACAGAAGACGTTGAAACTAATTTCATTGCATTCAAAATTCAGTGCTGAACAAAGTTTAAAATGCTTTCCAATCTATTGCAGTGAATAGATCAGATCAACACATTAAAAAGATCATAGAAGTCAGAAAATCCTTAATTTTCATCAAATTAGTCTATCAGAAAGCCAACAGCCTTAAAGATTACTCATCTACCAGTCTAATTTAAGTCTTAGAATAGACTGGACTGGGCGTGATTGCTGTATCTTATAGTGATAGTTTGAGGTATTCCTATTTCATTTGACTCGTCCATCCATCTTCCACATCCATGTGTGAATTCGTCGTTGATAGAATCAGTTTTCAATTACGCCAGTCAGTCTGTCTGTCTGAAGTGATTCTTATTAATGACCGACCGTTTGCTTTATCGGCCCGCCTATCTCTCATAGCTTGGATAATAGGTATACGACTGATTTAAACCTGATTTTCTCTTCGCAGCGATCTTATCCAGTGGAACGATAACGATGAGTATTTCCAATTCATTCGTTGAAATTTTAGATACTTGAAGATTGAGCTTTTTCAATTTCACTCTTTTACCTTTTCTTATGAATAAATTGATCCATTAGCCACTTAGCCAAATGTTTGTTTATTTGTATTAATCACTGAACGAGATTACCGTATGAAATGTTGCCTACTCCCTATGTTACCTTCCTAAGAATTTCTAGTGACCAGTTTCAGTGGTACGTTATTTAGCTGAGCAAATAAGCTATTGATCTTAAGGCTGATCAGTGATGAGCTACTAGAGGAATATCACCATGCTTGGACTGTCAATACGTTCGCTTTGTATCGACAAGCACATGATTTCTTGATGTATGTGAATAAACTATTTCCTCACAATGAGGCGTCGCGATTACACATGTATTCCAGAGTCTCATGTGTGTTTGAGATTTCATCCATATGGTTCTCAGCAAATGTTTCGAGATTTATCGTGATCCTCCCCCAAAAAAGCATTTTCATTTTCAAAAAAAGCATTGTTTTTCCAACCCATCCAACTAATACGATTTCGTCAGGGAATTTCCCGCAGTAAACCATCAATCCATTTCGTAGAAAATTTCCTTGAAGCAAAAATTGACTTCGTTTATCAGTTGATCTCTCATCTCTGAAGTTGTTGTTTTCTCGTGCAAATTACAGCCGGAGATCACGCGGTTTTTGCCTCAATCCAATATCACATCCTCTTGGAATACTTATTCGACGTTATAATAGTAAAGAAAACAATCGCAGTAAATACACTAATAAAAGTAATACCAATACCTAATTCTCATAAGCAATCAAATCAATTCAATAAAACATTGCGAGAATCAGAGAAACTTCTGTCAAAACAATAATCATGTTGTGATGTCCAAAGGAAATCCAACTCGTGGGATCAGTTTTTTGTCTTCTTTTCAAACCAATTTGTTCGTATTGTTCAGTAATATCAATTGAAGGTTTGACCAATAGTCAAACGCATCAAATTTTGGTCATTTCTTATCGGTTCCTTTTATTTCAAACAATACTGACCCCCTACTGCCCAATGCATTGCTCCCAGGAATCCTCAGTAAAGTGCAAATGTGGTTGCGTTCCCAAATTTTTTAATCTCAGCAGAAATCCGACTTCTTTGATGTTCTTACGCAACAAACAACTCATATGAAAGCCTTAAACTCTGTGGACTGATTGACCTCGATTCACCAACTTTAAAGTCGCGCTTCTAAAAGCTACCCGATGACCCGTCTCAAACTTCTGGCCTGACAATTCACGTCTTATGACTCAGCAGTTATCCTCATTTGAATTGATGATTATGACGCAATCCGATTCAGATGACCTGGCGATGTCCTCTTTTGAAAGCTTCAGTTCTTGACCGTTCTCTTTCAACCTACTCCAATGCTCCCCTCCCTTTCGCTTACAACGAACAAAGACAGCTTTCGGCCTCCTCCAACACACTGATCTCATCTCATAGATGCTGATCCGTGTGGTGAACGATCTGAAGAAGTAAAGATGGCTGAGATAAGCCCATATGCGCGTACAAATGGACGCTACTAGCATTGATTGCATAACGTGATTAGTATGTAATAGCATTAAGAGCATTGCTCCCTTCGTTGTCTTATGAATGAAATTAATTAATGATTAGTAGCAATAGTGTTATGCAAGAGGGAGATAGGAAGGAACCTTTTGTTCGTTGAAAGCATTATAAATGAATTTGCTTATTACACCTTTCAGAACGAGCCTAATGCTGTATCGGTTAGGTCAAATAATTTCAAATCTATAGTCAGTCCATCAATATTGCTATAACGAGTAAGTCGTAGTTGATCACCTGACGTTTCAAATTTGTTTTATTACTGTTTTCGGTGATTGATGATTTACTTAATTCAGAGATTACAGTTAGAATAGCACTACTGATAGAAAACATTTGCTTTTGATGGAATTAATCAATTAGTGGTTAGCCATTTACTCTGTTGATATTTTTTGAGCAATCGTTACCATAGGTTAAGACAAAATCAGGATGAATAGAAAAATCATGTTCGTTGTGAAGAATGAAAAACAATTCCTTGAAAATTGCTTGAAATTCCTCAAGTGGTGTTTTGAGTAGGATCTTGTAGGAAAGCTTGAAACTAATGTGTTCATATTGCTCTATTGTCGATCAGTTTTTCCGGGAGATTTTGGCCGATTTTAGCGAATGATTCAAGAATTATATTTTGGAGGTTTTGAAACTAATTTGATAATTACCACAGTTTTGTGATGAGGTAACATTGAATCTGGGTCATACGAAGACGTGAATAATGCGGATGCATCAGGTGTGCATGTTTTCAGTGTTTTTACACAAGTGTTGTCCATCAAATGCGTCACAATAATTACGTCGTTATGCTATGTAATGATAATTTTATGAACGTTTCAATGCGTTGAAGTCGTTTAACGAGGCGTTTTATTGAATTTACATCAAATTCGGTTTGTTGTTATGTGCATCTTCATCAACATCATCACAATAATAATTTTATTGTTATGACACATTATTTGAATAAGATTGTTTACGGTGTTATTTGAATTGAACGATGCCATTTTCTTTGCAACGGCTTCGTATTTGGCTTCCGTTTTTGTCTGCAGTTCAGTGTGATCGTGCCGATTTGATAGCAGTCAGACAGCTTTATGTGATCATTTGAAGTGAAGCTTGTTATGGTAATGTGAGAGCAGAGCCCAATATGTGCGATCAGGAGATCAATTTGAATATTCAAAACATAGCTAATCAACTCCACTGAGAAAGGCATACTTAAAGCAAAGTGAAAGCACACAAACAAATAATCGGGACACCCTAGATCAGTGGTTCATAGGTTCGGGAGCTCCATTGCCTGTTTTGATGAACTGGCAGGCCGCCGTTACCCCTTCCGCTCACCCGGACAACCCTAAATTACTCAAAACGGGTAAATTGATTCCCTATGAGAACCACTGTCCTAAATCGGTGTGTTGATCAATACTGCAGTCGAATATGATTGCATGAAAAGCTATTGTCTGTGACACGCTCACTTCAGAATGATTCAGATGGATTCTCATTCTTTTCAGACGTGTTGTATTCACTCTCATAGCTATCACATGCGAATACAGTTCTCTTCATGACTTTTTATCATTCACTTCGTCTCGTTTCATTTCACAGTTCGAATCAATTTCTCATTCTGTAGCATACACTGTTTACTGGATACGTTGACGAGTGTTGACAGTCGAAGTCAACAATACAACAATCGAATATTATTGCACAACAATGTTCGAGAGTCAAATGTTCAATTATAGAGTGTATTTGATAGAATGAGAATTTGACTTTGATTGTTGAGTGAAATGAATGAGAAATTAGCAGAAGAGAACACTTTTGGTGATAAAAGCTATGAGAGCGATTGTAACAGCAAGGAAAAGAATGAAAACCCTGTTAAAACGGCATTTAAAGACAAATGGATGTAATTTCAATGTTGCCATCAGCTAACCGCATTTACATATCCGAGATAAAGAACACCATCACAATGGCGTTCTATCATAACATAACAACTGCACGAAATACTAATTTCCCGACCCGCCATTACCCCTTGACACCTCCAAATAACCCAAAACGGGTAATTTCACCCCTATGAGAACCACTACCCTAGATGATAGAATGAACTGCTTTCAGATCTATAATATCTCGAAGACTATTTCAGATAAATCGCCTACACTATCAATTTGTTGGTTCAATGAAACTGAATCTTTCCGACCGGTTTAAATTTGAATCTCATATCCAGTGATCCTTCGTTTATTCATGCATATAGTCAAGCCCAATAAAACTATATCGTGTAAACACATAAAACAAGTACACGTGTGTAAACACTAATTTCAGAACGCCATTAATGCATGATGCACAACATCTGGAAAGGTTCGTTACTCTATTTGTCATGTTGTTTCGGTCGGTTACCTATATAGCTGTAAGACTCAAAATAAGACTCAACTCTGCACATAGTATGTCTTCAGGTAATAACTCAAAATTCAGCCTTGACACGCATTCGTTCGTGTTATTATCGTGTTATTAACGGCTGGTTGATGTTCACTGCAATCGTAACATTTTCTGTTTTCATCATGCACGCATATCATCCATACAAAATGCTCATTTCCGATGGTAATTTTCGCCTTTTAAATACCTTTACTATATGCATTCGTACGTAGTCATCAATTACATAAGAGAGCACTATTGAAGTGAAAATCATCAGGTTTAGACGCAACAAAAATTTTTTGAACAATTCGTTTTCGATAGTGATTTTGGGAGAAATTTGAGTGAATGTCAGTTAATGGGTCAACCAACTATCCAGCTAGATTGGTTAAAGAAAATTGAACAAAGGACGATGGATTGATATCATCGAATTCGCCACACTCATTTGCTGTCTTCTTTTCCACCATTGTCGCAAGTACCAATTATAAATTCATTTCGAGCAGATTTAAGCGCAATAGGCGTGTGCCACTGTGACTCTGACTAAAATTACCGTCGTCGTAATCATTATCACTCGATGACTATGTGTGATCTATTTAAGTATAGCTTTTGATCCTACAATTAAAAAAATTTCTCCCCATCAGAATAAGACATGTGCACTTTTTTGATTATCTCTGTAACGGATTATTCATGATTTCACTATCCCAATCAAAATGCCAACTCAGATCATCAAATTGTTTTGTTTCATGAGACTATTCATGAGACTGTTTCTTTCGTCTACTGTTCACTTGATGAAGTGCATTCGAATGAACATTACTATTTCACATTGAGCAATACATTTACATACAATGACAGTGCTCATGCAAATATGCAAATGTTTCAATATTGAATACAGTTGCGTTGAGATTCAATTGTTTTTGTGCTCTTCACTTATTGAATAAATGAGTGGATGGATCCTAGTATAACAAGCGAACAGTGTGTCGATGAGAGAAGATATATGAGGAAGATGGAGGAGATGAAAAAGGTGAACAAAAATGCCTATAGATCCATCCATCCATCCATCCATCGGTCTCATATGCAGTCGTTAATCATAAACGCCCAAGCAACAGTAATCCATCCATATCCAACAGCAAATTCAAATGTGACCTGAAGTGTGCGGCTATTTGATGAGTGGAATAAGTAGTGTTCTTTTATTAATGAACGAATTCAAAAGAGGACAACCAGCATCCATTGGAAGGCAAGCCATTATTATAGCACTTATGCTAACCATTGCGCTGATCATTCATCCTGCTAGGTCACTCATCGGCACTCGTCGGTCATTTCGTTGTCTAGCTATGGACGACCTTAGACCTTTCATCGCTAAACTCTCGCTTGTTCGATTGTTTCTTTCGTTTCACTTAGATCATCCACCCGCCTATTTGCCGACGAGAACAGCGAGCATTCAGGTCATCCCGTTTATCCCGGCTGACGCTTCTCTCTTTAAACAAGAAAAAAGCGTCTTAGATCCCCCTCCTCTCAGTCTTTCTTCAATCTGCCCTGATCCCCCTCCTACCTCCTCTGAATCCTATTATTACCCAACAACAGCTATCTTGAGCCAACCGATTTGATCACATTTTTGACCGACCGATCATCTTATGTCATAAAATGTTTGATCTCTCAATCACATTTGCCATTCCTCTCGCTTGTTAGTCTCTGATTATCGTCAATGAGTGTGATCCTTTATCAATGCCTCACTGTTATTAGCATGACAAAAGCAACGGGCAATCAAGCATGGTTTAACGTAATGAAATGAATGAATGAAAAGACGATAATAATACCATCATACAATAATAATTTCTGAATAGTCAAAAAACACCTGTCATATTGGATAAAAGAAATATGAAGATTAGATAATTTATACGCTCTTCTGCTTGGCGAGATAATAGCGATTGATAGAATGCTATCGTGATACCACTTGATAGAATGGATGTGGATGGAATGAACAAGAGTGATATTGCAAGAGCTTGACGAGTTCCGAAAATTTTCAAACGAAGTGATATTAAGTTAGTAGTGGGTCAGGTTGATCCACAGGTTGACTCAAGATATTTTCAACCGAGCTTATAGCTAGCATTAAAATACCGGTTCAACACAATAAACACACAAACGAAAATGGATCTGTTAGTTTAAAATGGTTTCCGTTAACTTATACTACCTATATTTCGGGTTACTTGTAAATGCAAGCAATGTCAGTGTCAATTCGTAATATTGTTACTGAAAATCGAACAATGGAAAGACAGCCAGCCATTATTATATGAATTATGGCGTTGCCGGATGGTGATTTAGTTAGTGAGATTAATTACATGAAGTGAAAGCTGAGAACATATAAGCAAACAAGGAATACGATTCAAAATCGGTTGTTGACGGAAGAGGAACGACCCAATTAAATTAAATCAAATTCACTGAGTGATTAATTGAATTCGGGTGTCCTGGTGTGATAACTAAAAAGAGAGGAAGTGTTATTGAATAAGGAAAAGGCTGTTGTCTGTCTATTACGTAAATTGACAGCCTTTTGAACCGAACTGAAATCCAATTAAAAACGACAACAGATGTTAGATGTAGACAGTCGTGATGTAATGATGATGCGAATGATGATAACGTGCTGAGCGAATATATCATTCAAATGATTTGTTGATGTTGCAAAATTCACTCAGACTTAATCACAAACACGATTTCCAGTTCCAGTCCGGTTTCATTACGTTTTCATTTGAACGTTTTCACATCATGAGCTCACTTGCTCTGAGCGTTCATGACGGAAAGTTGTAATGGAGCATTTGCATTTCCTCATTCGGTAATTCTTTCCTCGTGCTCGTTTATTTTCGATTGTCTTATTCTACCATTGATTCACTCTCATGCTATTGCGTGAAATCTTTTAGGAATCTATTATTCACAACATCCCCCCTCACCTCACCAAAAAAGAAGTCACTCACATGGTAATGTTTTTCTCATAATCGTTCAGATCAAACGTGTGAAAATCGCAATAAATATCATCTGATGCACCATTGTGTTGCCTTTTTTTCAATCGACTTTACATCATTTTAATCATGCTGATTCAAAAAAAAAAATTGGATGGGGAAACTACTGTGAGAAAGCTACGTTTGATTTCATTCCAATAAAACAACTGCCCCGAATTTTCTGTGAATGAAACTAGATAAATCCGCTATTTTGACGAATTGATCACTGGATTTACAAAATGACTTTGCAAAATCTTACGAAGACTTCGAAGAAAATCATTTCTTCAATGAAATCCAATTGCATTGCGCAATTGCTTTCTTCTCTGATTCCAATTTCATACCATTCCATTGAATATATTATAAATTCTTACTCAATACGCTCACTGGAAAAGTAATCAGTGAGTTCTTATACTTGCAGATTATCTGTGATTTTAAATGATTGCTCATGGTTACGCTCGTTCTTAGATATTACAAGTAATACCGCCAAGGACTATTATGATCTCCATTTTTAGATTTGACATCATTATATTTTCCTGCGTTAAGCGTGACTGTCTTTATTGGAAACGATGGTGATTATAAATCATTAAATTTAAGGAACTTGAGTCATGTCAAGCGAACATCGATCATATTTCAGAATTGACCTGAAACGCTGAGGCTTTTGGGTGCATAAATCTTTAATGAGAGCTTTTGTTTCGTCTCATTTTATTGTCTTTTGCTCAGCTTCATCTCTAGGAGATTGCGCAAGAGAACAGTAAACGCCAACAACTGCTCTTGCACAGAGGCTTAATGTCAATCACCATGATGCATTATCATCAGATATATCAATGCATCCATTATATCAACTGCATTCGTTTGTGACTAATTTATATTCATCTCGTTCTATGCCGACGACTGCTTCTTCCATTCAAAACGTTCTCATTGCATCCATCGATAAGCTACAAACTGATACAGTGATCAGCTTTTTGAATTCAAAATCAACACGACAGATAAAGCCTTCCTTAAAGATTCAAAGCCCAAATTCAAAGCCCAAAATTGATCACTTAGTCGGCAACTGCTTTACGAGTCTGATCGTGAGCATTTGATAGTAACTCATTCGATGAGAGCTGATGTAATGATGAACTAGAACCTTTTATGTTGGTAATCCTCAGAAATCAGCATAATTGTGCGGATTTAGAACATAACTACGAGAAATTTGAGAATGAAACTTGATAGGTGTGTGTGTGGAATGTCTTGTGAGATCGTGACCTGTAGTACGTATAGATAACACAGAGAGGATATGGGTTCATTTTAACACGAAAAATGACTCTTTTGTCATAGTAAATGCCAAAATTTATGTGGTTATGGCGGTATTTATCTTCTTCATCTTTTTCGATTCGATCTTCGATCGATCATATTCCATCGATAGTGCAATCAATCCTCCAAGAT
Source organism: Anisakis pegreffii (assembly GCA_035041965.1). Taxonomy (NCBI): domain Eukaryota; kingdom Metazoa; phylum Nematoda; class Chromadorea; order Rhabditida; family Anisakidae; genus Anisakis; species Anisakis pegreffii. The sequence goes on along the minus strand of JAPYMA010001572.1, from coordinate 5,218 downwards.
CAGTCCGATCGTAAAATATAATTACAATAATTTACTATAATCAACTGCTAATGTTGTTATTATTACACTGAAGTAACATTGAAAAGCACATTTTTACACCTTTACAATTCGATATCGATGTAACATTTTAGTCATATATGACTAAAGCGAATACCTTTCGAGAAGACGAAATCATTACTGATGCTTATTGAGCGTATTCTATTGAACCTCTTTAATATTCTCAAATTTTTTGAGGAGTAAACTCAAAATGTTTTGAACTGTTATTCAGAACAAGCTACTTTCATCGCACAAATTCATTATGGTTCACATTATTCAGGCTGATCAGGGCTATAATTGCTAGTCGGTTGGGATTGAATAAGAAAATTCCCACTGAAACAGGATGATCTGGAAAAATTTCATGATTACTTTGCTCTTCGGTTTTCTTTCAGTTCTTCCTCTTAGAATCTCTGTTTCCTGGAAAAATGGGAACGCAGGAGGTGGTGGCTGATGTGAAATCGATTGGATTAATTGCTTTTAAATTTCAGTATTTGCTCACCTGGTGATCATATCGTCATGATTCATTTGAGCAAATGATAATCGTCATCTCCATATTCGAGAACGCTGCTATTTTGATTGTACTGTCGGTGTTTCTGTAATTTAAAATAACCCAGGCAAAAAGAGGAATATTTTTAGAGTGGCCTAGAATCTTTTTACAGTCACCTTATGATCTTATGTAACTCCTTCATTACTCCTACGGTTTAAAGATAGCATGTTCGTGTATCCTAGTAAATGTTCTACCCAAACATGTCCCCGCATTTCAGTGCAAGTATAGATGTCCTGCCCTCCATTTCCATACTATAGCACATTCTCGAGAACGGATCTAGTTCGTTTTCGGTGCGATGACCTGACGGGTTTGAGGTTGTTCAGATGGTGAACTGAATGCTCAGTGAAGAGGTTTAAAAATAATCATAAAATAAAGAATATCTGCACTGTCTCAGCCCCATTCACATCTCTACTATCTTTTAGCATGTTCACTAGCAGGATGTTTTGTGTCTAAATCACTCGTTTTCATCCACATTTTTTTGCGATCATAATTCTTTACCTAATCCATCACAACTGATTTACAATAATTCATATGCATCTCTCGTATCAATCAGCTGCTTGCCGATTTAATGACTGTATGAAGACATTGCCATGCTGTTATGCTAGGCGATGTTTGAAGTAATATACGTAGAGAAGGTGGTTTATAGAATACCAAAGGATGCAGAAAATAACGATGCTTTGGTGTATAATTAAGTAATGAATACAATCTATCTTCATTTGCATACAGCATCTGCTCTAGTAGTTCTGTAATTCTTTCGGTTCTCTCCACTAAAACAAATGAAGAATGAATATTCATAGATGCAGCATCAATAGCGTTGTGTCTCATTGAGATATTGTGGAGATCGCTCAACGAGAACGCTTCGAGAGATGAGGACAACCAGCGCTCTATCTGCATTAGCTCTTTAGCCGTTTATCCATATCCGTAGCATGAGCAGAATGAGCGAGACTCTCAAAGAACACATCAAATCGACACATATACGAATTTACAGTGATCGTGTGATTTGCAAGATTTTAGAGATTACACTCGAAATCATACGTGAAAGGATTAAAGATATGATATGATGGCTGAGATAGAATGAGATCAGATGGAACTGAAGGCTGATGTGGTTGGTGTTGCAGTCGGTCGAGATTTGACCGTAATTATGAGTTCTTTTTGAATTTCTTTCCTTTCTGTTCTCTTCTCTTCCTTTTTCTGTCGTATTTTCGAATAGAGGAGGTGGATTTGAGAGACGGATAATAATCAGAAAGCAAGTAACATCTATTCATTATCTAGCTAGCGTGATCGGTTCAGTTGATGTCCAGATGCCGTTGCATCGTTGCGTTGACCGCAGCATACATACCTCTACTGACCACAACCGAACCACTTTTTTGAATTGACGAGGTCATATGAGGTAAGCTTACTGTAACGACAAGTTGGCTTGCTTTCTAGCAAACAACCTGTCTGCATTCGTTTTCTAGTCTGTTTGCATGTCATTCTATTGTTTTCGCACGTTGTTTTACCTTGATAATCAAGGCCAACTTTGGTGATTACCCAATGGTCCATTACTGTGATGAACTCAGCAACTTTGGCTTTTCTTTAACCGGGCAGTTGGTTCTTTAGTGCTTCAACTGTTTGGAAACGGCATCATCTAGTTGATCACAATGGGATAACGGGCGCAACATGCTTTCTACGTTAGAATTTGCCAGTTTCAACTAGAAGTTAGATGTTGAGTTAGAACCTTAAGTTATCCCAAATCGGATTTATTGTCGATGGACTTCTCAAGATCAGCGCAATTTTTCTTTTAAGCTTATTCATTTGTCAGAAAATCTTCACTTTCCTGCTCCTTACAAGCATAGCTGGAGCTCATTGCCTTCATTGCATTCAAATGTGGCATTAAATTCGAAATTGAATCAATGTTAACCATTTGATTGTTCAAACGGATAACATGGATCCATGTTGGACCCATACCACGTTGCAAATAATTCATCTCTACTCTTTTTATCGCAATATCACTTTATCAGCAGCTGTACAAAGCAAGCGGTGTTCATGTTTTGACCAGTATTTGATCAACAATCTGTATGAGTTTATATAATCAAGCCCAATACAAAATTCTCCATAATCCAAATGATCAGTAATAAACTCAAGTATGATCAGTGATATACCTGAATCACGAACCGAACAAGTAAACCCGAGGTCAGCAATTTTTATTTTCAAACCTTTCCTTAGCCTGTTTTGGTTTCAAACTGAATAGAAAACCGGGAAACGGAAACGATTCATTCAATCCGTTCAATTTATGTGATCAATCTCTCACGATCAGTTAATATTGTCTTCAGATTAATTCCTTTTCCGTTTTCAACTACCTCCACACACTCGTTAGCAGCAGTGAAATTCTTTCCGAAACAGCTGTTCACTTTAGCCGATTCTGCATAAATCTGCATAAACCAACCCTTCATCATAATGATTATGTACCAATCAATCAATGCTCGTAGCACATAGCAATCGTTACGTAAAACTAACCATTCGTCCGTAACCACAGCTCACCCAACGACTGACGACTGCCTGTATGCGTTCACATTTGATCACGCTTTTCTAATTCTCACTTTGGATATGATATCCTTTTCGATCCTTCTTACTGCTCTTTCGCAGTCGGATATGGTCGTATACGGGATGTCCTCTCCATCAGTGGATATGGATAGTTTTCATTTGTCATCGAATCCGTGGACGTTATATGAAAAACATGGTTTTTGCATATTGTTTCGTTTTCCTATTGCATATCTTAATCCCGCAATTCACACTCGCGTCAGTATCTACTCAGAAGGCAGCAGTTGCTGAATGAGCATTCTGTAAAGTTAAATCCAACACGGCATCACCCAAAACGATTCGAATGCAAACGAATCACACCGATAAGGTTCATTCCAAATGCCAATCATATGTGCCGTTGTATTTGCATTGGTGTCTTAATTCTCCACATATTTGTAATCTTCCATTAATATCACTCCAACATCGTCCATGTGGTTCAGTTCCATCTATTCCATTCAGCTGTAAAAGGCACTGACGATGATATAAATCTGCAAGTTCTGTAAGCTGGGCAATGTTTATTTTTGAAAGCATAGCATCATCATATGTGGATATATTGCATCATTAAGGCTTGCTGAAATAAACTATCGCAGTCTGCTTGCTAGTTTTTAAATAAGTGTACTTATACGTGTAATTCTTTGCCTACAATTATCGTTAGATGCTTCTTACCAGTTCAAAATTCAATTAGCTGCTTGTAAAAATTGAATGAAACTACTGGAACCCGTTTTGATTTGACGCAATATTTTGCTAGTATCTAATAATGGACTGCGCGACGGTATCTTGAGATGATCTTAACATATGATCAAGGAATGCTCTCGTTTGAGGCCAGTATTCCTACAGAAACGAAACTATCGTATTGAGAAGTTGAGGTGTTCTTGCACAAGACAAGAAGATTGCTCAAAATGATTACCATTCGTTCAGCTCTTCTCTGCAGGTATTTCTAATCACTACGCATCATTTCTCGCATTTACGTAATCCTTTACTGTTGGCATTTTTTGTCTTCAGCTGAGCGATTCATTGAATGAGGCGATCTGTACAATATCGAATATTCTTTTAAACTATATACATGACAATTAATATGACTTATTCCAATACTGCCGTATTCAATACTATATGCCAATTATACTGCCGTATTCATCGCAGTTTATCCGGTTTTGTCTCGATTTGGTGTTCTGATCATATCACCAGAATACCACTAAGCGTAGAGGTGTATACGATATCTGTTCAGCGTTTTGTTCGAATATGATTGAGATTTTGTTCTATAGTGATCAAATATCGTGAATTTATCGCGCATTTATTCATGACCTTTGTTACTGTTCATTTTACGTGATAATTCCGTGCGCTCGATTTCATGAAACGGTTTTATCCTTGGAAGATTCGTTTTTGAATTCAGGAATTTTGTTTAACAATCCAAATTTAAACGGCAACCGTGGTTTCTGAAGACGACTGGTTCACTTAGCGGGGGGACTACAGGATTCTGGAGTGCACTCGCTGGACAACAACACAACTGAGCAGAAGGGAAGCTTGAAGACAACAGCAGTTAGATTGAGGTGAGAACGTTAAATCGTTTGTGAGCATTACACAAATATTCATTCTCATCAGCATAATTCAAATAACAGTGCATGTATGATGACGTTTTCAGATTCAACGAGACCATTTGCTCAACAAGTAAGATGTTGAGACGAGGGGAATGCTCTGCAGAATCTGCAGAAGGTAAGTAATTGTTCACAAAGTTTCACTGATTAATTCACACAGCATCATTGTACTTCACTATGGTTCAAACATCTAATGACACCTAGACACCTGTTTGAAAATACTGAGATGAAATAACCTCATTTGAAACTTAAGCAACATGATTTCACTCGCACTTGGTTGATTGTATTGAATTTGCTCCAATACGTACAGATTATCTTTTGAAAATTGTTCTGAAGATAGCACATCATATTTAAATCGTTCATTAAAATGATTAGCTATCCAATCATCATGAAGCAAGTATTCCTGCAAATTCTTCACGAATTGATCTTACAATGAGCATATCAAAACAAAGTAACACGTAACTGAAACGAAGTACATGACGAG
>JAPYMA010001570.1:0-17986 GCA_035041965.1 Anisakis pegreffii | reverse complement strand
TCCATCTTTATTAACATATTCATGCGACTCTATTGATTCACACTGCTACACGTACACTATCAGCACGCAATGAAATTATTGCACAGAAAATATTGTTAGTCGAATGACAAATTTGATTTTTCATTGAGCAATTTCATAAATTAGATTCATTAAACATCATTTTTTAAATTTCAAAAATGTTTTTTTGAATTTCAATTGCGAAATCATCAATACAAGAGCGAAATCATCAATACAAGAAATAAGTGCTTTATAGTAAGACAAGATAAGGAAAAATAAGGAGTGATAGAATGATAAGGGCAACACGCAATGTTTACTTTGCAAATAAATTTGATTCGATTCTTGATTTCATTTTACAAGTTATTGATTTGTTTGTGCTCATGACATATAGTCATGCAAACATATGTGTGCAATGCAATACATCGTTTTAGTAGCTTCAGAAAGAGCGAAAAAATTCTAACACACTGAAAAAACAATTCAATGTCAATTGATTGCTTGAAAATATGTTGATTTAATTCGTTCACAAATTAATCACTTTCAAGACGTCATTGGGACTAATGAAATTCGCTAGTTTCAAGTGCCCATTTTGTCAAAAATTTCAACCCGATGATGCTGAAACAATTTTGAACCTGAATAACGAACTAATCATATGGTGTTGTGAGGCCGCTTCCGAATGACAGCACACAAATAAAAACAGTGCGGATCGATAATTCCGATGGAATTTTCTCAACAACTCAAATGTTATATTGCGGATTGTTGAAAGCACCTCATAAAGTACCAGTCTGCTTTGAAGCACTAAATAATCCATAAAATTGTCTCGTCTGGATTGGTAATTTTAGTGCATCAACGTTTCTCTACCGGATAATCCAATTCAGAAAACTTCACATCTAAATGTAAATTCAAATTGACTATTCGGAAATGATCGCGATTTTTATCAGACTTTCGTTGTCATCCAATGAATACATAATCCCTTACTCTTCCACAATTCAATTTGAAGATGTTCATCTAAGAATTAGTTTTCTTATTACTATTTAAAGTTCTAAAACTTTAAAATAACAATTTATATACCCTCAAAATCTCACCATCAATAAATCAGCAGAGAAGTCATTAAAATGATGGAACATCTGACAGCGAAAACAACTAGAGGTTTTAAAAATCCACGAATTTAAGTTGTGATTAAAGAAGCCGATATGAAAAACTAGGTAATTTATGAACGCTCCTATGTCTAGACGTGAACTGACGAGGTGCATTTGCTTAATGCACCACAACAATAACGTGACATTACTTTCAATTTTAGCAATATGAAATCAACGAAAAGATAACAAAAATGATAACACTATTAGAAATAATATCATCAATGCTAAAAGTACCAATCATACGCTCACAACAACAACTTCAATAATAATTGATATGTAATAACCTCATCAATAAATATAATAGCCTCACTGGAGATATAATCGCAAACATAATCACCTCATCAAAAATATTAACCATAACATAATAACTATAATAACGCCAATAATGATAATGATAAGAGTAACTGCAACTCACGATCAGATAAGCGCAACGATATGAACACTACAAAACATCGAACACACTACCAGTTCACATCTATTTATTCCATTCAAACAGCTCATTCTTTTTTCATTTTGCTTTAAACCAAGCAGTGAGTTTTTTCATTTGTTCATAAATCGATTCCTCTGGTCGAATAGATGGATGAATGCATCGGAGACAACGCATAAAAAAACACGAGAAGAGTACAGCTAATGCAGGCTTGCTTCAGTTCTTCACATCCGTCACTCGATGGAACTGTGTCTGTTGGTTCATACGAATCGAATGCAATTACACACGAACATTCACAAAACGCAACGACGAATCAATAATTAAAAATGCTAATTTAATATTTCACCGAGATACTCGAGACGAGACACTCGAAATTAACAACAGGCAACTAGGATAGCATTAATTCAATCCATTCTCGAAAGCCCCAGATCTCATAGGAATGCAACTCTCATCAATAATCCAATTCAGAATACATGATATAAATGGAACTTTTGTACGAATTCAAAGACTATCATTGATTTGCTTACAAAACTTGAGTTATTTGTTGAGAATATCATTCATTAGGATCTGAATTCACTCATATGCAGCAGGATCCGATTTATTTGAAATATTCACATAATATGTCATTAAAAGGATTCAAAACCAAAACAATTTTTCAGCCATTTAAGAGAAAATTCTAATGGACTAAAGGGAATTCGATATTGCTGCTTGAAAGCGACGACTGGAAATTGGAAACATCAATTTCGAGAAATTGAATAGGAATAACGAGAAATTGCCTGCACTAGTGAAGAAGACAATTTCACTGAGCGAATCATTGCGAAAACCGTTCGAAAAAAAGCCCTCATCAATGAAACCTCTTCAAATCATTGAATAACGATTCAAAATTCAGTTTCATTCCGAACGTTCCACCTCATTATAGCGAGCAACAACTTCAAAACAAAATCAATGGCCGTTATAAAAAGCTGATAAAATTTCCCTAAAAGTACTAATATTAGAAATACAAAAGTACGAAAATACAAAAGTCAAGTGATCGCGAATCGGAGACCATTTGACTGGCAAAAAATACCACCACATTTGTCTACTTGTTCTCTCTGAATACTGCCAACTGCCCTTTTATAACACTAAAAGTGATCGAATAAAAATTTTTCATCACATCACGGATCATTGAAAACGATCGATGAATCATTGACGATATGGTGTTTGATGATGGCTGCAAGGCTACCACTACGAACAATCAGATAAATTCATCATCCTCATCCATTAGTAGTATCAATTTAAAGCATTTAACATCAACCTAGCAACATAAAATTCGATATTTTATCATAAAGAGTTCGAGGAATGCAGCGTGAAATCATGTTAATTACACTACACAAGTCGTATTGCTCATCTAAAACGAATTCAATTTTTATGACGCATTATGACCTATCATCAATCTAAAATTCCCTTAAATTTTCCGAAGCAAAGCAAATCAAAGTTTACACAATAATTTAGATGTAATCGTTGGAATGGATGAAGTTTCCACTGAATGTTGCGGAGTACTCATACTCCGAATGCGATAGAATTCATGAGGCAAAACAAAAAACCCAATATGAAACATGAACCACTACGAAATGCAATAGTCGAAATCGGATTCAGGGCAGTAAAAGTTTAAAATAACGAAGGAATGCATTGAAGAGCTGAAAATGAGCAAATCAACTTCATAGTTCAGTTGTGAACCATCTTCGGGTTGAAAATGAGGGTAGGATTCGACTCCAGTTAATGAGTTTTAAGCGAAACGTGAGGCGACGTTACAACCCAACAACACAATAGCAACAAAAATTACACCAGCAACATTCCTCCTCGGCCAACTTCCCATCCGCATTCCAGCACGCTTATACACACAAATAATACACTTATCATCATTAAACTAACTCAAACAGAACAAAAATGCATTAAAAAAACGTTCGACAGCACACGAACAATACAACTTTTGTCCGAGGTATCAAACGCAGTCGAGGCACCACCACTGACGGATGGATGCATATCAGTTGTCAGGGTTACTCAACAAAATATGTCATCACGAGAACTGGTTCTGCCTCAGAATTCACTAAAAAATAACGTGATAATGGACCTGACGACATGAGCAACAATAAGCATGCACACGATAATAACATTTGATTAGGATGATAATGTCCGTAATAAAAATGATAATGATTGATATAATAGCATTGATAATAGTAACTGATTGATATAAAAATAACATTAATTACAGTAATAATACTGATAATGATTGAAATAATATCACTGATAATAGTAACTGACTGATATAATAATAACATTAATTAGAGCAATAATTATAATGAGAGTGATGATATACTATGAACAAACTCGTGCAAAAGATAATACTGATACTGTACGAAGTGAACGGGAGCACTGATAAACGGATAATATCATTCAATATAACAAGACAATCAGATCATTATACAACAACAGTGATAGGAGTAATAATGATGAGATTAATGATGGTATTAGATTAATACGAATGGTTTAAAGGATAGCAGATCAATCTGTAACCTATACTCTATTATAACTAGAAGAAATATCATTTTCAGGCCTCTGCATCATTCGAAAAACGCTAATCGATACGAGGAAAGACGAACAGCATCGATTCTGATTCACAATTCATTATATACTGAAAAGATAAGTAAACGTGAGATTAAAATCATCCTAAACTTTATCCGCATTCGAAATCTCAAATTTTCGAGAAATTCAATCCCGTCAACTGTCTCATTATCAGTTTATCATTCACCGCAAAACTTTTAAAAGAATACAACTCAGATAAAGTGATAAAATCGCAAACATGTCCACTGCTTCAACGATATACACCGCATAAATTGGATATCAAAAAGCGGATATTTACTAATTCAACACAGAAGTACATCAAAAAGTAACGGGTGATTAAAAATTACCGAAATCATAACAAAACAGGAAATTCCTCGTCATTTCATATTATTTGTGATATGGATGAATAAACGTAAGTCGCTAGCATTCATAATAACGATTACATATGAGAATAACATGAAGAATATATAACTAGTCTCGTGGCTGTGATCATATTGCATAGGAAACTACTAGCAATGTCTCTGTTGATTCTCCTCTTCTCAATGATATTTTCGCCGCATATCGCCAAAACTTTAGCAATGGCAGCAGGCACGAAGCAGCTAGTAAGAGCGAGAGATTGCAAACAGTTTGTGTTTCTGTTAGTAATGCTGCCTTGTCAATCGTCCGTCCTTCTAACTGTAGACTCTTTCGAACGTGTGCTATTCACCGATAATTTGTATTGATCTGGATATATCTCTCTGTATTATATCTGTCCATACATCATCAAATGACCTCTGAATATTGATGCATTAATCATCAGATATCAGGTATTGCATAGATTTAATAATTCCTATGCATTCATCCACGTATTGAATTCATTGGGATCGAGTGAAATTTCAACCGAATGGAGCATTGAAAGTAACGAAATGATACATTTGAGAGCAAGTTTCGAATGGAATTTTAATTGATCAACGATTAACGAGTAATTAATTAACATGTTCTCTGCGTTCTTGCCGATCACTGCAATGATCTTATCGATGTTGACAGTAATATTATCACTCATTATTATGAAAGTATACTGGAATTTGTTTTGATTATATCATTCAAAAAGCACATTTGCCATTTATCATTGCGCTATGCAAACATTCGAGTGCTCATTATTTGATACTCGATCATCGTAAGTATCAATTAACTTTTTCCACATCAAAAGTGCGTCGGAACTTTTTCAAAACGAAATTAATTTTTAATGAGTACGAAGCCTCATTTCTGGTAATATATAGCGAAGTATTTCAAAAGAATTTTTGAAGCAAAAAGCAATCATTAAAGGGTATACTTACCGCTGATCTGTCCAGTTCCACGCTTTCATTCATACCATTGTTAATATTTTTTTCGCCGTCTGATCGTTTGAAGTTAAAAATTTGTAATGCCATTTGGAACTGGAATGGCTGGGTAATTTGATAGCTGCACATCTTCACCTCTTTACTGTTCTTATTCTTACACATATCCAAAGATCACTCGTTCTTTTTGTTAGGCTTAAATTCGTGTCTTAAAAGTTGTCAAATTTGTTCGAAATTAACGATTGTTATGAAGACATCTGAAGTGTTGTGTTCACTTAACAAGTGGTGTTTATACTAGAGCAATGCTTCGAATAATCCGTTGTAAGATTAACAACGCGCTTGCCGAGGATAACAAATACTGGCGTTCACCACTAAATAACATAACTTCTGCCAGCAAATCGTAAGATTTCGATGGATGTCTCCTTATAATTTGTTCTCCTATCTTTTCATCAAATTCCTCAATTGAGACATCCTCTCACTTATCAGCCTTAATAATCTCTAACTAATTGCGCACTTATTGCATTTGTCATTGCTATTTTTATTTTCAATGAATTTAATTAGACGATTCCCTAATTTCGGAATCTGCCTTTTCTGAAACGGGTATTTACATCTGGCATTGAACTCAATCAAAGTTTACAGCCAACGAGAAAAAAAATTAAATCGTTAGTCGACAAAGGATATAATGAAGTGATGCGATGCGTAAGAATCAATTGCAAATCGAGAGCAATATCGAAGTTTTTTGTGATACGAATTTTAACGATTCCATCAATTAAATTCAAGTGCAAATCACATAAAATCCTACTGAAGCAGTCGATTATCTCGCATCTATGCATTTAATCGGCGTTTCATTCGATGAATTCATTATATGAGGTCAGAAATGAGTTCACGTTATTCTTATATTCCTTAGAGGATGATGACATAGTTCTTGTAATGCACAACATATAATATCTTGTGGATATACAATTATTGATTGTGGATAATATGATTACAACTGTAAACATTGTATAAATATTGATATGAATAGTAAAAATACGATAACTTAATTGCTAATGTGAACAAATAAGTACATATACCTATGTAATGTGTAGTGTAATTTATAACTATGTAACTAGGTAATGTAACTTAATTGCTACAAATGATAAAGGAGTACATATACCTATGTAATGAGCAGATGAGTACATATACCTATTTAATCACAAAACTAAAATGCATAGAAGTGAAATTTGAATCGCATTATGATCAAAAAATGAAAGAGAATTTGAAAAGACAAGTAAAAGTCAGAGGAAATTACTTCGGGCATACCTTAAGCTAAATTGCTGCTCACAGCATACTTATGCTCACAATCAGTGCAAAATTAAAGATTTTTCCAGAGCAAGTGTCAAAATTAAGTGCACAATTTCATAACTTCAACTGCCTTTCCACAGCTGTAACTGAGTCATAACCAACCATGAAGCTCAACAACCACCCCTCTGGATTCATTATTAATGTCAAATCCAACTACATATTGTACCATCTATTCAAGGAAGAAATTACCTTACTTTTATCTTTTTGAATAGAATGTTATCGATTCATCTAAAGCTGTTTCTTACTACCGAGTAAGGTTGTCATTGTTTCCTCAGTTTGAATGACTGACTTCCATTTCCCTTGGACGATGAAGGCCCTTATTTAAGAGATAATGAATGTTTTTTTTTCACAGTTTTTCATCCCCGTAATGAGACAAACCGGATTTTGAGTGCTTGCAATTGATTGGGTATAGAATTAGATCGAACGAAGCGGTTGCAACTCATTCAACCATCCTTTCTCATGATCAATGGCTCATTTTATTATCTCACCGTTTTTTACATTCTCATTAAATAATATTACTGCATAGCAAGGTCTCTCTTCTTGAGAATCGAAATGGACTTGGTATCTGCCTTGTAATATACTATGAAGGTTACTCGTTGATATCAGCTCACTGATTAACTGTTAAAACCTATTGGATAACTGCCGTATGATTGGTAAAATGAATAAATCAGTATCGTATATAAAAAATGAAGCGATTGCGCAACAATAATTCACACGATATCAAATCGATAAGTTAACAAATCAAATCATTCAATATATCAATTAATCACTTCAATGATTCGTCAAACATAATCAGATGAATCTTCAAATGAACAAATTCACATAATAACACACAATTGAAGGTTCGCAAATCATCACAATATTTCTTCGAATATTTTCAATATTTTAATTATTTTTTATTTATTTTTTGTTTTACTTTTTTCATTTTTTGTTTATTTTTTCTTTATATTTTCTTTTATTTTTTTGCATATTTATTATTATTATTTTATTTGTTCTTTTTATTTTCTTTATTTTTTACATTCTTTTCAATTTTTTTCAAGTTTATTATTCCACATCGTTTCATATGTAAGTTGAAGATATCGCATTCATCGTCTTCTTCGTTGTGGTTTCATTGAGGCATGTAAGCAGTCACCGTTAAATTTGCTCTTGCGATACGAAATTTTTCTCCCGAAAACTTTCATTTCAAAGGAATTTAATTTACTTTAATGCAGCACCATTCATCGAACTCTACATTCAAGATGCATCATCTCTTCATTTGCATGACTTAAGATGATGCATTTGCATATAAATCTTCTTGATTAATCCACAGTTCTTCATTCAAAACCCATTTTGAGCGTATGTAACGATCGTATGGCAGCGACATTTCGAGAAATATCTCGAAAAAAGTTCACATTGGAGTACTAATTTAATAATAATGCAGCCTTTAAAAAGGCTGATTCCATAGTAACCCTTTCTGAGGAGCTGGCATACCGCCCTATGACTCCTCTTCGCCTAAGGGTTGAAATGCCCAAAAAATCATCATGAGGAATTTAATGTGGGCCTTGTTACCGATCTATGACGGTAACGGAAGCTTCGTGATAACTGAAGCGTTCGAATTATAACTTGAATATTACATTATTCAACTCCTTGTGAAGAGCTGACCGTACGAGTCTTATAGCTCTTCACTGGTGGAGGAGAGGCTGCTCCGAATAACGAAGAAGATCGATGCGATCTTTCAGCTGGCCATTCGATCTGTCACTTTGCTGTCTGGGTTTGAATGTTGACCTATGTAGAGGTTCATAAATAATTCGCATCCACAAAATTCGTATATTTCTAAGTTTCTCAAGTCTTTCATCTTCTTAAGAACTATCAAGAATTCAGCGGTCATCATGGGGAGAGTTTGAATCTATATCGAATACCAATAAAATTGAGCTGTCTTTGAGCTATTGATAATATCATATTAATAATATGAACGGTGAACTGCTTCCATCTACATGTCCTCATGATTCTTCAGCTGTCTGTTTCGTCGTTGGTTGAGGCTGAGATGAAGTTATGTCATATTTGTAAAATCAAACAAAACACATTTCAATACACCAATTGAACAGTAAATCCTCCACTCACATGCCTAAGTACATTTGTGTAATCAATGAATCTGATAATTCTGGCGTAAATTTCTTTCAATCGGCAGACTAAGTTTTTGATTCATCCATATTTTACGCTCTCTCATGAAGGCATTAGCAAAAAGGTCTTGAGTGGAGGATTTACTCAAAAAACTAATAGAACACTGGTATCAAGGCGAATTGAGTATCTGAGATATCCAATAGTGATACATTAGATGAAAAACGATTAAAAGATATGCAGTGGTTTGAATGAAACGTTCAAGATGATCCATCTCATGTAAATTCATAAAAGGCACTTGAAACATTAACACAGAAACAGATCAGTGCGTAGAATATATGCGCTTATTGTTAGTCATTTCATGTGAAACAGTTGAAAATTGTTTTGAAGCAATTTCATACAAGCCAACTGGAACAATAGTATGGAAGGCGATTGAATGCTAGAAGAAAGCATCAATCATTCTTTTCATGTATACAATTTTAAGATGTCTAACAATAGAACTCGAGCAGATGGCAATTTTGCACAAACAATCTCGTGAAAACGACTGAAATATTGATAGAAAAGTGAAATGTGTTGATATGGAAAGTGCTCAATATGAGATCGATTCGAACAAATGAACATTAATGCAAAACAGTAACATCTAACAATGATTATTTTGCACAATCAACTGTTTAAGACGCCCGATTACGCGTAACATACAATCACAATAATGCTTAATACTTAATCATGCAAATAGAACGCGTCATATGACAGTAAAGATTCTTTATAATTATAATGCGAAAAGCAATTAAAAAACAATATCGCATTCAAGATTGTACCAATCATGTGGCAGTTAACTGATATCTTGAACTATGTCATAGTTGGAAATTATCTCGAGTTAGGATTTATTCGTTTCGGAATGCATTTCAGTATGAATATTAAATTACCTCAATCGTCTTATTACGAAGCTGCGATTTCATTTTTAAATTCTCACTGAATTTGTTCACTTGGTCAATTTTGCAACTTTGTTATGCGGTAATATTTCCCACAAGTGAGAATCATTCCAAAACTATAACTTTTTTCATTTTCATGGAACCATTCAGTTCATATATTCTGTCTCTTGACTCATTTGGTTAAAAAGCGAAATAAGATTTCGCGACTGTCTCGCTCTCTAGTATTATAGGATGGTTCATTGAATTGAAACGCTTGTAGCGATAAAAATTTATCAACATCAAGAAACACGGTTTGCATATTCTAGGCTTGCTTTGTTCCACTGCAAAATGACGACTAACTATAAGAATATCAAAGTCCAATTTTTTATCAGTCTGTCCATGGCAACCTTTCCGTTCGGCTAATGAATATAGACTAATATGTCATATTTATTTCACAACGGAAGTCAGCTTCAAAATTCTTCCCAACTTTGCAGTCAGTCTCCATTCAAACTCGTTTGATCTCATTTGAGCCTATTTTCTCAAATTTATCGTCAGCCCCTCTTCTGTTCGCTCATCTACGTCTATGGATTTATGGAAAAGCAGTTGGAGATGCTAAACAAATAGGTGAATCGTTAAGAATTCAATGAAATAAACTGCTCTGTTCCATGAAGTAGCTCTGAATAATTTATTGGTTGTTCAGTGTAATCACTCAGAAAGTTGAAGAACTTGCTGAGTGATATGTAATCAGGCAATTCATAACCATTGAAGACAAAACATCTTGAGTCGAATAATGATAATTGAAATAATATAAGTTTATAAACTGGACGGTTAAAAAGGATTCTAATTTTGATGAATTCATAAGCACTGAATACTGCAGAAACACTTTTTGGGAATATTAAACACCAAAATTCAGACACCGATAAAAAATTCCACATAAACGATGCATGGTTACAATCGCAACTGCACACAGTCGCATAAGAATAACCCAACAATAACAATGAATATCGGTACACTGAGAACAGAATTAACGTGAAATATGAGCCACTTCATAATCAATTGATTTTTGATTTGGTAGATCATTTGGGGTCACTATGTGAGGAGATGACAGTTTCCGAGTAAAATCTCAACGAAAAAGCATGATTCTTTATTGCTTGCATATTTACAGCTAGCAAATCTTCTAGATTCCAGGAGATTATTTTCATAACGCGAAGTTCCGTATTTTGTGGTACATCAGGATACTTCATTAGAAATTTGCATATATGTTTACACTATTCTTCTTGTACCATCATGAAAGTCGTTGATGCAATTCAACTGGTACGATTACGTTATCTGCCATTGACTGTGCGATTGATCTCACTGCATCTGATTCCACGTTGAGATTACAGATAGTTTCATTACAATGGGATTTTCAATTGCAGACTAATCCGCTTCTGTGATCTCATTGAATCGAACGAATTCAGCGGAATTGCTCAAAGTGTATAGGTACCTGTTGCAAATACCAGATGCTGAATGGAGGAGTCAGGAACGTTTAAAGATTCGGAAGGTGTTGCTAGTCAAAAATGTGCATTCGAACGAATTGATATTGACGAACAACACTGGATCAGTTTATTTGTGAAGTTTATGTTACTGAATAAGCCGTGTATTCTGAAGTCATCGGCATACACGGCTTATTCAGTAACATAAACTTCACAAATAAACTGATCCAGTGTTGTTCGTCAATATCAATTCGTTCGAATGCACATTTTTGACTAGCAACACCTTCCGAATCTTTAAACGTTCCTGACTCCTCCATTCAGCATCTGGTATTTGCAACAGGTACCTATACACTTTGAGCAATTCCGCTGAATTCGTTCGATTCAATGAGATCACAGAAGCGGATTAGTCTGCAATTGAAAATCCCATTGTAATGAAACTATCTGTAATCTCAACGTGGAATCAGATGCAGTGAGATCAATCGCACAGTCAATGGCAGATAACGTAATCGTACCAGTTGAATTGCATCAACGACTTTCATGATGGTACAAGAAGAATAGTGTAAACATATATGCAAATTTCTAATGAAGTATCCTGATGTACCACAAAATACAGAACTTCGCGTTATGAAAATAATCTCCTGGAATCTAGAAGATTTGCTAGCTGTAAATATGCAAGCAATAAAGAATCATGCTTTTTCGTTGAGATTTTACTCGGAAACTGTCATCTCCTCACATAGTGACCCCAAATGATCTACCAAATCAAAAATCAATTGATTATGAAGTGGCTCATATTTCACGTTAAATTCTGTTCTCAGTGTACCGATATTCATTGTTATTGTTGGGTTATTCTCATGCGACTGTGTGCAGTTGCGATTGTAACCATGCATCGTTTATGTGGAATTTTTTATCGGTGTCTGAATTTTGGTGTTTAATATTCCCAAAAAGTGTTTCTGCAGTATTCAGTGCTTATGAATTCATCAAAATTAGAATCCTTTTTAATCGTCCAGTTTATAAACTTATATTATTTCAATTATCATTATTCGACTCAAGAAGTTTTGTCTTCAATGGTTATGAATTGCCTGATTACATATCACTCAGCAAGTTCTCCAACTTTCTGAGTGATTACACTGAACAACCAATAAATTATTCAGAGCTACTTCATGGAACAGAGCAGTTTACTTCATTGAATTCTTAACGATTCACCTATTTGTTTAGCATCTCCAACTGCTTTTCCATAAATCCATAGACGTAGATGAGCGAACAGAAGAGGGGCTGACGATAAATTTGAGAAAATAGGCTCAAATGAGATCAAACGAGTTTGAATGGAGACTGACTGCAAAGTTGGGAAGAATTTTGAAGCTGACTTCCGTTGTGAAATAAATATGACATATTAGTCTATATTCATTAGCCGAACGGAAAGGTTGCCATGGACAGACTGATAAAAAATTGGACTTTGATATTCTTATAGTTAGTCGTCATTTTGCAGTGGAACAAACCAAGCCTAGAATATGCAAACCGTGTTTCTTGATGTTGATAAATTTTTATCGCTACAAGCGTTTCAATTCAATGAACCATCCTATAATACTAGAGAGCGAGACAGTCGCGAAATCTTATTTCGCTTTTTAACCAAATGAGTCAAGAGACAGAATATATGAACTGAATGGTTCCATGAAAATGAAAAAAGTTATAGTTTTGGAATGATTCTCACTTGTGGGAAATATTACCGCATAACAAAGTTGCAAAATTGACCAAGTGAACAAATTCAGTGAGAATTTAAAAATGAAATCGCAGCTTCGTAATAAGACGATTGAGGTAATTTAATATTCATACTGAAATGCATTCCGAAACGAATAAATCCTAACTCGAGATAATTTCCAACTATGACATAGTTCAAGATATCAGTTAACTGCCACATGATTGGTACAATCTTGAATGCGATATTGTTTTTTAATTGCTTTTCGCATTATAATTATAAAGAATCTTTACTGTCATATGACGCGTTCTATTTGCATGATTAAGTATTAAGCATTATTGTGATTGTATGTTACGCGTAATCGGGCGTCTTAAACGGTTGATTGTGAAAATAATCATTGTTAGATGTTACTGTTTTGCATTAATGTTCATTTGTTCGAATCGATCTCATATTGAGCACTTTCCATATCAACACATTTCACTTTTCTATCAATATTTCAATCGTTTTCACGAGATTGTTTGTGCAAAATTGCCATCTGCTCGAGTTCTATTGTTAGACATCTTAAAATTGTATACATGAAAAGAATGATTGATGCTTTCTTCTAGCATTCAATCGCCTTCCATACTATTGTTCCAGTTGGCTTGTATGAAATTGCTTCAAAACAATTTTCAACTGTTTCACATGAAATGACTAACAATAAGCGCATATATTCTACGCACTGATCTGTTTCTGTGTTAATGTTTCAAGTGCCTTTTATGAATTTACATGAGATGGATCATCTTGAACGTTTCATTCAAACCACTGCATATCTTTTAATCGTTTTTCATCTAATGTATCACTATTGGATATCTCAGATACTCAATTCGCCTTGATACCAGTGTTCTATTAGTTTTTTGAGTAAATCCTCCACTCAAGACCTTTTTGCTAATGCCTTCATGAGAGAGCGTAAAATATGGATGAATCAAAAACTTAGTCTGCCGATTGAAAGAAATTTACGCCAGAATTATCAGATTCATTGATTACACAAATGTACTTAGGCATGTGAGTGGAGGATTTACTGTTCAATTGGTGTATTGAAATGTGTTTTGTTTGATTTTACAAATATGACATAACTTCATCTCAGCCTCAACCAACGACGAAACAGACAGCTGAAGAATCATGAGGACATGTAGATGGAAGCAGTTCACCGTTCATATTATTAATATGATATTATCAATAGCTCAAAGACAGCTCAATTTTATTGGTATTCGATATAGATTCAAACTCTCCCCATGATGACCGCTGAATTCTTGATAGTTCTTAAGAAGATGAAAGACTTGAGAAACTTAGAAATATACGAATTTTGTGGATGCGAATTATTTATGAACCTCTACATAGGTCAACATTCAAACCCAGACAGCAAAGTGACAGATCGAATGGCCAGCTGAAAGATCGCATCGATCTTCTTCGTTATTCGGAGCAGCCTCTCCTCCACCAGTGAAGAGCTATAAGACTCGTACGGTCAGCTCTTCACAAGGAGTTGAATAATGTAATATTCAAGTTATAATTCGAACGCTTCAGTTATCACGAAGCTTCCGTTACCGTCATAGATCGGTAACAAGGCCCACATTAAATTCCTCATGATGATTTTTTGGGCATTTCAACCCTTAGGCGAAGAGGAGTCATAGGGCGGTATGCCAGCTCCTCAGAAAGGGTTACTATGGAATCAGCCTTTTTAAAGGCTGCATTATTATTAAATTAGTACTCCAATGTGAACTTTTTTCGAGATATTTCTCGAAATGTCGCTGCCATACGATCGTTACATACGCTCAAAATGGGTTTTGAATGAAGAACTGTGGATTAATCAAGAAGATTTATATGCAAATGCATCATCTTAAGTCATGCAAATGAAGAGATGATGCATCTTGAATGTAGAGTTCGATGAATGGTGCTGCATTAAAGTAAATTAAATTCCTTTGAAATGAAAGTTTTCGGGAGAAAAATTTCGTATCGCAAGAGCAAATTTAACGGTGACTGCTTACATGCCTCAATGAAACCACAACGAAGAAGACGATGAATGCGATATCTTCAACTTACATATGAAACGATGTGGAATAATAAACTTGAAAAAAATTGAAAAGAATGTAAAAAATAAAGAAAATAAAAAGAACAAATAAAATAATAATAATAAATATGCAAAAAAATAAAAGAAAATATAAAGAAAAAAGAAACAAAAAATGAAAAAAGTAAAACAAAAAATAAATAAAAAATAATTAAAATATTGAAAATATTCGAAGAAATATTGTGATGATTTGCGAACCTTCAATTGTGTGTTATTATGTGAATTTGTTCATTTGAAGATTCATCTGATTATGTTTGACGAATCATTGAAGTGATTAATTGATATATTGAATGATTTGATTTGTTAACTTATCGATTTGATATCGTGTGAATTATTGTTGCGCAGTCGCTTCATTTTTTATATACGATACTGATTTATTCATTTTACCAATCATACGGCAGTTAACCAATAGGTTTTAACAGTTAATCAGTGAGCTGATCTCAACGAGTAACCTTCATAGTATATTACAAGGCAGATACCAAGTCCATTTCGATTCTAAAGAAGAGAGACCTTGCTATGCGGTAATATTATTTAATGAGAATGTAAAAAACGGTGAGATAATAAAATGAGCCATTGATCATGAGAAAGGATGGTTCAATGAGTTGCAACCGCTTCGTTCGATTTAATTCTATACCCAATCAATTGCAAGCACTCAAAATCCGGTTTGTCTCATTACGGGGATGAAAAACTGTGAGAAAAAACATTCATTATCTCTTAAATAAGGGCCTTCATCGTCCAAGGGAAATGGAAGTCAGTCATTCAAACTGAGGAAGCAATGACAACCTTACTCGGTAGAAAGAAACAGCTTTAGATGAATCGATAACATTCTATTCAAAAAGATAAAAGTAAGGTAATTTCTTCCTTAAATAGATGGTACAATATGTAGTTGGATTTGACATTAATAATGAATCCAGAGGGGTGGTTGTTGAGCTTCATGGTTGGTTATGACTCAGTTACAGCTGTGGAAAGGCAGTTGAAGTTATGAAATTGTGACTTAATTTTGATACTTGCTCTGGAAAAATCTTTAATTTTGCACTGATTGTGAGCATAAGTATGCTGTGAGCAGCAATTTAGCTTAAGGTATGCCCGAAGTAATTTCCTCTGACTTTTACTTGTCTTTTCAAATTCTCTTTCATTTTTTGATCATAATGCGATTCAAATTTCACTTCTATGCATTTTAGTTTTGTGATTAAATAGGTATATGTACTCATCTGCTCATTACATAGGTATATGTACTCCTTTATCATTTGTAGCAATTAAGTTACATTACCTAGTTACATAGTTATAAATTACACTACACATTACATAGGTATATGTACTTATTTGTTCACATTAGCAATTAAGTTATCGTATTTTTACTATTCATATCAATATTTATACAATGTTTACAGTTGTAATCATATTATCCACAATCAATAATTGTATATCCACAAGATATTATATGTTGTGCATTACAAGAACTATGTCATCATCCTCTAAGGAATATAAGAATAACGTGAACTCATTTCTGACCTCATATAATGAATTCATCGAATGAAACGCCGATTAAATGCATAGATGCGAGATAATCGACTGCTTCAGTAGGATTTTATGTGATTTGCACTTGAATTTAATTGATGGAATCGTTAAAATTCGTATCACAAAAAACTTCGATATTGCTCTCGATTTGCAATTGATTCTTACGCATCGCATCACTTCATTATATCCTTTGTCGACTAACGATTTAATTTTTTTTCTCGTTGGCTGTAAACTTTGATTGAGTTCAATGCCAGATGTAAATACCCGTTTCAGAAAAGGCAGATTCCGAAATTAGGGAATCGTCTAATTAAATTCATTGAAAATAAAAATAGCAATGACAAATGCAATAAGTGCGCAATTAGTTAAAGATTATTAAGGCTGATAAGTGAGAGGATGTCTCAATTGAGGAATTTGATGCAAAGATAGGAGAACAAATTATAAGGAGACATCCATCGAAATCTTACGATTTGCTGGCAGAAGTTATGTTATTTAGTGGTGAACGCCAGTATTTGTTATCCTCGGCAAGCGCGTTGTTAATCTTACAACGGATTATTCGAAGCATTGCTCTAGTATAAACACCACTTGTTAAGTGAACACAACACTTCAGATGTCTTCATAACAATCGTTAATTTCGAACAAATTTGACAACTTTTAAGATGAATTTAAGCCTAACAAAAAGAACGAGTGATCTTTGGATATGTGTAAGAATAAGAACAGTAAAGAGGTGAAGATGTGCAGCTATCAAATTACCCAGCCATTCCAGTTCCAAATGGCATTACAAATTTTTAACTTCAAACGATCAGACGGCGAAAAAAATATTAACAATGGTATGAATGAAAGCGTGGAACTGGACAGATCAGCGGTAAGTATACCCTTTAATGATTGCTTTTTGCTTCAAAAATTCTTTTGAAATACTTCGCTATATATTACCAGAAATGAGGCTTCGTACTCATTAAAAATTAATTTCGTTTTGAAAAAGTTCCGACGCACTTTTGATGTGGAAAAAGTTAACGGATACTTACGATGATCGAGTATCAAATAATGAGCACTCGAATGTTTGGATAGCGCAATGATAAATAGCAAATGTGCTCTTTGAATGATATAATCAAAACAAATTCCAGTATACTTTCATAATAATGAGTGATAATATTACTGTCAACATCGATAAGATCATTGCAGTGATCGGCAAGAACGCAGAGAACATGTTAATTAATTACTCGTTAATCGTTGATCAATTAAAATTCCATTCGAAACTTGCTCTCAAATGTATCATTTCGTTACTTTCAATGCTCCATTCGGTTGAAATTTCACTCGATCCAAATGAATTCAATACGTGGATGAAAGTAATACGTAACTGAACGAAGTACAAG